>JAOBRC010518677.1:0-11450 GCA_027575255.1 Scolionema suvaense | reverse complement strand
GAAGTTGATATCCAGCGGTTCAAGGTAGGTCAAATTCAGCAAGAATTAGCACGCTGAAGAAAAGTGAAAGCATGTAAAGGTCTGTTTAATTAAGTTACCAAGATGTCTTACTATCATTCAGTGCCTGGATTGCTTGTCTTGGCTTGACTGAGAGTTAACAAATGGGCCTGCGTAATCATTAGGAACATGCGACCCTGCGTAATCATTAGGTACACTGACTATAATTGTTTTTGGGTTTTAGAGTCATTTTCAGATTTTTTCCTGGTTTGAAAGTAACTTTGTAACCTGCTTGTTTAAAATCTTTTTGTAATTATTTTGTTTGTGATGAAACCTGGGTAATCTACTGTAATCACTGTTTATCATATTCATTTCCTACAACACTTCAATGAGAAACTGAACTTCATCTTAGTGTCACTCCTTTGGATTCCTGACATTTTGTTGGTAAAGCTTTCATGGTCAGAAAAGGACAAGTAAAGTATTAACTATCCTGCAGTTAATCGCGTGATGTCAGCAATCAATCCTTCTGCCTTAACTGCTGATTCATTCATTATCTATTGAGATTTGATGATCAGCAGTTAAGCATGCGAGATGTCAGATTATCAGATGACCTACCAAGTAACAGTTATTAAGCAGAAAACCTCGTCTGTTGATTGCTTGGGATTAACTCAGAATACGAAGCATCAATGAACAGTTAAGAAAAAAAGATTGTCAGTTAAGCAAGCTGTCATCTAACGACTATTTTTGCTTAACCTGTCCCTTTCTGATCATTAAGGCATTAGAAGTGCTTGCTGGTAATGCAATTTCTGTGCACTGTTTTGTATTTTATTATTTTGGTTATTCTTCTACTTTAGGGGCTTCTTCATGTGAGCGAAGAGATACAATTCTATTTGGTGCCTTGGATTTCGCCTCGAGTAACCCTATTCCAGGAGTTTGTGAAAATTCCTGTGGTGTCCATGCTGTCCGCAACTTTCCCTTTTTCCTTAAATATAAAGACTTCATCTCACAAATTATACTGCTGGATTCGATTGGCAATGTAAACTTGTCATCACACTCACAGATATTGCCTCACAAATTGAACAGCAGTACCTTGTACAAAAACGTTTCAGACAATTCATTCTCCGGAGACTTCTTGCTCGCAGCTGGTAGACAGGAAGATATGTTTCTGCTGTCACTGTTCCGAAATATTTGGAACAACTTAGGTTAGAGCCAATTGTGTATTGGATGTGTCATTGTCGTGATCCTAGTTCTGTGTTGTTCTTGTTAAAGGAGTTCACCACTAAAAAGTGGATGAAGACATACGTGTAGACCTTGAAAAACTGCAAAAAATGGTCTTGATTCCACTTCAAAAGCCCATGTCATTCTTGAGATATAATACTTCAAAGTTGTAGGAGATGCATCATGGAGTTAATTATGCATGATGTCATACATGAAAGCTGAAACTGGATTACTAAAAGAAAAGGCACTGCTGAGAGCTGATTTTTGTTTTATTTTCCACGGAGGGGCAATATGTTCCATTCTACATTCAAAATATTTGCTGAAGTTTTCAGTTGCTAAGGAAACCACACTCCTTAGAGATTTTCAGGCATGATGTCATAGCTACCAGGTTTTGAGAGTAGGAATGTATAGAACTTTGATTGAGCTTTTAGCAAGAACCGGTGAAGTTTGGCCTCTCAAGTAAAGGACAATCAGTGTACCTGTTAATTGTCTTTCATACTGCTGAATGTTGTCTTTTAGTGGTGAACTCCTTTAACAATTTCTGAAAGATTGAGCATGCCTTAGGATATTCTACCTTTCCTAAAGCCTAGTCTTTTTTCACGACATCTAGTGTCTTTAATGGTTGTTATTGCTGCGAAGACATGTTTGGTGCTAAAGTGATGGTGTTTGTTATCACCAAACATGTTGCATTGCATCGACTACCCTCCAATTAATGTTTGACCAATAATTGTATTTGTCAAAACAAAATGTATTTTGACTTTAAGAGGTTGTGTGATCTTAACAAAGACAGAAATTATCATAATTATTGGATCTTTATTATTAGATGCATGGATATTTGCCTATCATTCTTATTAACTCCTAAACTGCAATACCCAAAAAAACTCAATTGATTATGAAAACATTGCTTTACATGAAAGTTCAAAAGGAATCAAAATTCAGGTGTCTGACATTTGATCTTCCCTTGTATGGTCTCAAATTTGGCCATGTTTCGCCATCTACAGCCCTTAAGGGCCATTTTTGACTTGGAAAACGTACTGATCAACCCAACAAACTATATATGAGCAAAAAGCAGCACTGCGACACTCAGTATGAGTTCAGCTTTAGCTGTTCTACTCAATTACTCATTTGGTTGTGAAATTATCTCATCTGGCTTTCATTTTAAACTTTTTTTTGTGAACTTAGAAAAGGCTTGAAGATATGTACACACCTCAAGCAAAAGATTTCACATGAATAATTCTCTGTTCGACATTTTCGATAAATGTGTGGGAACTGAATTCCATGTATTTTCCCTGTGAAGTTTTCAGAATTTTATCAAATTCTTTAGGAATTTTTTTTCATATTGTTTGTTCGGATGGTAGATACATTTGGTGGTAGATAAGTTTCTTGGGAATTAATTTTGGCAGTTGAACAATATTTGTAGGCAACGAAAGGAAATTTTCCCCAACATTTTGTCCCCCTCTGGTATGCAATGAACCAGTTAGTATGCTCTTTTCCGGAAGGGGAAATGTTTTGCTGTGCACCTTTCTTTTAATTTCCTGTATTTAAAGCATTCCAATGCATACAATGTATAGTCTAATATTTGAAGCGAAATGGCATGTGTTGCTGTCTCGTGCAGGTGACTTAATGTCCAGCATCAGGACAGATTTTGATCTGTGTGGGCATGTATGTCTTTGAAACTATATTTGTTTTGTTTTATGACATATATCAGGCTTCTCCAGGAGACACGCGCGTGCACGCTGGCACACAGGCAAAATGATTTTACCAGCGCTGTTTCTCTATAGCCATCACGGGGGCAGAGGCCAATATTCAGAAAAAAAGGCGCGGGCAGATTTCTACCCTTTGAAGAGCAGTCTACAGATATTGTGCATTTGCTTTTGTGTTCATACTATGGCCTGTTTGATCACACTACAACAGCTGCCACCATTATCAGTTAGTTTCCAGTTTCTATTACACTAATTATCTATGCATGTGGGCCTAGATTATCAGATAGGCGGGCCACTGAAATGAACATCATTAGCGCGAAATCGGCTGTCTCTTTTCTTTCAACTGATACGTGATCAATCTTTGTTGGAATGTCTCGCAAGATAGGTTCATGCAGCCACGCCACGCAATCGAACAACCAGAATCAGCAACACAACCAGAGACAGAAGCGAGACTAGACAGATTCGTTTTCCTAAAATGGATTCCCATACTGGCCGGTCAGGCTCATCCATTGTCCTAGAAATACTGTCCAATCAAATCACTTGTTCGCAGGCAAGCCAATTGTTTTCTGGGCCATATCAGAAATATGCATGAAGGCCCGCGCATTTGTAAGGGGGTTTCCTTAATAACTAAAGTGCGTTGCAAGGATAAAGCTGTTTTAGTTTGTTTGCTATGGCTAAAATAGAAGCGGTATATGTATTTGAAGAAAATTGGCTTGACTTGTACAGCGTTTCTGTCTCAGCGCAAAGATTGGTGTTGTGATACCATCATTTGTTGCGAGGTGACATTTTGTATGTGTCTGAGGTGTGGTGTAAAGTGTGTGCTTCACAAAAAGATTGCCTATACAAGCATCACTCGGTTACAGTTGCAACACGGGAAGCGGCAGATAGGTTTATCAATGGAACGAACTTCATAACGAAACATTCGGTATGCATTGTTATCTCTGGTGAGATATGGTCTTGCCTCAACAGAATCGGAGTTCAAGTTTGATAAAGCAATGGAACGTGCAAATAAGACCATGAAATGCACCGATCTGTGCCTGATAGCTTATCTATTTTATCAATGTGACATACGAACACATACGAATGATCACTTATTATCCGCACGAGTTACCCCTAATCTGTGTTGTACATGGCAAAGGTCGACACGTCGTTTGGGCAGGAAAGGTCCTGATTCTTCACCTTAAGAGATATAAATTGTCAAAGGGAGAGCTATCAAGGACACACGTCCTGTTCACTGCCTGTCTGAAGGTATGCCTGCTGTTCCTGCCAGTATAAACCATTCTGGTTCGTTGACGGCTGGTTGTCATTACTGGGCATACGTGAATTGGCCTAGGGCAGGATGTTGGCTTATGTGCAATGACGCTGGCGTCACCGAAGCCAACATCTCAGACCTCTCAAATGCCACCTCATACATTCTGTTGTATGAGCGTGCTGACTGAAGGGCTTTGTCTCGTTTATTGCTGGAAACTTGTTGCGTCCTTTTGTATTTTGTATCGCCAGTTATGATCTTTCTGCAATTTCGAATTTTTGTATGCATTGTATTGTATTAACCTCATTGTATTTTAGGGAATCATTTATTTTGCATTTTTTTATGGCCAATTTATTTTTTTTGTTATTTGTTTTTTGGCATATAGTATTTTAGTGTTGTTTCTCATTTTGTTGTTTCGTTTTGTTTTGTTGTTTTTTTTTCACTGATGTTTGCTTTTGTTGTTGCAGTTGTTCTTGTTTTTGAGGTTGTGGTTTATTTGACTCTTGTTTGCACCCTTGTTTGTTGCGTTCGTTTTCCAGGTGTTGCATGCACATGCTCTTCCACTTTCAAATCAATCTGACCATCTGGGTAGGGCTGAGTGTTGGGCGCCCGTAAAACATGTTTAAAGCCACAGCCAGAGTCTCAAGTGCTGGCGCCCAGTTGGTCGTTGTTGCTCAAAAAAGTTCAGGGTTTACCCTGCACATGCCCATTTCGCTACGATGTCGACAACTGTAATTCCTCGTGGTCCAGTCAGTTTTTATGGCTCTTTTATCTGTTGATATTTGTCCATCGCATCAACAAATCATTTACCCTGGAAAGGGTGGGAGTGCTCGGCCACTCTCAGGAGATGATCATTTCTCCAATTCAAACTCATTGCTTTTAGCAGCGTTTTTCATGCACAAACTCATATGTAGTGTTTCATAATTGTTCATGTTGAAAACAATCCTCGCCGATTCGGTCAGAGCTTATTGTCGTGCGTTCTAATGCGCATGACCGTTCGCGATTCCTGCTGTAATGCAAACACACTAGAAGTTGATAAATGAAATGTGTTTGGTCGGGTGTATGATAATATGTTTTCTAAAGCACAAAGCGTGGTAGCAAGCTTGACTATGACCATAGCATGGTGCGGAAAGTTTGTGAAGATTCTCGGATGCCTGGTTTGGGGTTCCAGGATGTAAAGCGTGCCCCTTGCCACAAGTGAAAATCAATCGCGCGGGCAGGGTCGAGAATGAATCTAACACGTGCGCTATTACTCGCGCAGGCTGGGTCATATTCCGGGAGAAGCCTGATATATAGCTATTTAAGTAATTTGTATGAAGTCTCACACTAAGACTCCCTTTCTAGTAGTTCTCAAAAATCGTCGCTGTTTATATCTGTGCTATTTCACCTTTGCTAATTATATTATGAGGAGAGGGTTTTGCTGTCATCTTGATGATGACAACACCCAATGTTGTATGACTCATTTTCGTCTTGGTGTTTTGAGCTTACTCTATTGTTTGTTCACTGGTTTGTCCTTATTTCAGCTCCATCAAAGTTCAAAGTGCAATTGTACAGTGATGAGATGGTCGGGGATACTGTATTTTCTCATACTGCTCCATTTTTGTGGAGCCAGCAAAAGTCAGCAATCACGTTGACTGATACATCTGCATGGCGTGGTTACATGCAACATTGTGCAAATCAAACATGTGACAATGCAACTCATCTCCTTAATGCTGATAATGTTGCATTTATGGAAACCACTTCAAAAGTGGTATTACACATCCTGAGTAATTTGGTATCTGAAACTTGCGGTACACTAGACAATCGATCACACTATATCTATCAGCTAATGAGCACTTATTTCAGCGATATTCGACATCGTTCTGAGTTAGCCAACAAAAATAGCACAAGGAGCTACATAAGAAGGAGATTTATGGAGTTGGGTTTGAATGTTTCATCACACTTCTTTGATGTCACTTCCTCTGAGGTAAGAATACGACTTCATTTGGCCAATCTTATTTTCAAATCTTGTGTTGGCACCTCTGAAAGTGCTTTCTTCTTCTTGAAAAGTAAACCTATCAGCAATTTTTGGACAGCAAATGTTGATATTGCTAGAAAATAAAATATTTGGACGAACACGTTGGGTTTGCAAAATGCGCAGCATGCCTTTATGGAAAACAATTGTATGAATGGAGCTCTTTTATATCAGTATAGATGTTACTGAAATGCATAGCTTTAGAGTATTCACTCCCAATTGTTGGGTTTTCAGTAAAAGGTTAAGCATTTTGTTACCCCTTAAAGCAATATACCGGTCTAAAATAATTTTTGGGAGGTAATAGAGCCTTTAAAGGAAGGGTAACGTCAACAATGAAATTGTACTTGGTGACAGAGCACATCAAAACATGAAACTTGGCGTTTATTTCATGGCGAAAGCTTGAGTAGTTTTGGAGATATCGAGCTGCAAAGCTTAGTAGCTACCATCTTGATTTTGATGATGTCATTGATGTACCGTTGCTAAGCATTAAAATTTCCTTAGTAACGCATTACCTATATTTAAATTGTATATTTTCTCAAACAGATCTTTAACATATTATCCAGCTTTATGATAAAATGAAAGCAAATTATACTCTAAATCAGTTCAGCATTGAGTATTTTAGGTACAAAGTTTGGATAATTTGAGTGGTACACAAGTGACATCATGCATAATTAAAGGCAAGATGGTAGCTACTGAACTTTGGGGCTCAATATCTCCAAAACTACACAAGCTTTTGCTATGAAATAAAAAGTAAATGTCATGTTTTGGTGTGCTCTATCCACTGCTAAAATTTCATTTTTGACGTTACCCTTCCTTTAAAAACATGAAAGAGGCTTTTTATTTCATGAAAAAAGCTGTTGTAGTTCCAGAGATATGCTTTCAAAGTCCAGGAGAATTTTGGCTTGCTACCATTTTGCTTCTGAACAGTAATTATGCATGACATAGGGTGAGACCAAGTGGAATTATCACATCTTACTTGTTGAATTGCTACTCATTGAGCTGATGTGTGAATCTAAATTTTGCTTAATCTGAAAGACGTTTGTACTATGTTGCTCATAGCGTTAAAAGGAATCCCTCTAATATTCAGTTACTAAGGAACACTATATACCTTAGAAACGGTCCTATATGACGTTACTGATGGGCGAAATTGAAAATCGTAGGAACAGTGATAAATATTGAACTTTAAAGTGACATTGCAGAAGAACCACTGAAGTTTTTTCCCTCACATAAAAGCCAGCGTTCATGTTTTGCAAGATCTACCACCATGTGGAATTTTGTTTTAGAGCAGTGTATTGCTTCAAGGTTTTCTGGTCAACGTTCTGTATAATCGTGGGAAGTCTAATGGGGAGTTTTCATAATGTTTACAAGCTTCATAGAAACTTCTGAATCACTTCTACTTAAGGTGGTACAGAAGGAAAAAATGGTGAACTGAATTGGTTTATTACGAAGAACAGAGCAATGGTTTGGGGAGCATATTTGTTGTGAGTAATATGATTGTCTTAGAGAGCTTTCAAAGCAGCCATAGAAAGTCACATGCACAGTTATGGCATCTCAAAAATAGGTAGTATAAAACACAAAAACCAACGTTTTTGACCGACTGAGAACATTCACAGAAAATTACAATATGTGGAGGACGTGCATCCTAAAGACTACGGGAGATTTTTTGCAGCATGTCTGTTGTTTAGTACCTACCACGTTTCTTTATCCTTGAGAATCAATGAGTTCAGTAATGGAGGGGATTTATTTTCGTTGTTTTTCCAAATGAAAAAAGTAATGTGTTAGTTTGTCATTTAATTCAAGATGTTTGACTTTGGGGCAAATGAAAATCCTTGCATTCAGCTTATGTTCAGTTCTGAAATTTGATTTGTGAAAACTTAGTCAATTGTATTATGGATAGCTAATCTTTGTTATCTCCAACTATGGAGAAAACCCCTGATTTGTTAAACGTACTCTTTATTGAGGAGTTCTGCATTGAAATTCCAGATCTCATTGTTTTGCGATTGAAATGTTGCAGTGGAAATAATTCTTACGCTTCGTCCAGGTCACAAGTCCTGGTGCACAAGTGGTTTGTTCCCGGCACTAGTCTCCAATTTTCATGGTTCGCGCGTTTATTGCTGCAGGCAGCCTCGGTTATCGATTTCCGTAGTGTAACTTTCCTTATCTTACTATCTTAATTTCGTTATCTGGTCTTTATGCGCAAATCAAGTGGGTATTTCAGCCATTCTATCAGTGGAGCCTCCTCCTGTCAGTAGGGAAGAAGTCAGTGTCAGACTGAGCTTCTTTGGAGTGTGATACTCCTAGTTTCACCACATTGTGTTACTCATTACACTCAGGTGTTTTGTTACCTCTACATCTTGCATCGTGATCATAGTGCAGAAAAATTTTCGTTCTGCCCTTGCGGATTTCAGGAAAATGCTTTGGAAACATAAATTCTATCTAATCCCTTTTTTGTTTCCATGTACCAAAGCCAAATATCTTGGAGATGGAAACCATTTAGTAAAATTTGCAATTGTTATTTTCCTTTTTCATGGTTCTTATGTTTTGGTCCACATCACTTGAGATCTTCGTCCATAACCATATTATAATCCACAAGAAGGTTATTAGGTAATGTTCGAAAGAAATAATCTGGACTCGGTCATTATGTAGTACGGAAACCTACATGAGTTTACAGCTTCAGTTCTCAGGTAGTGGTAGTGGATTGCGTTGTTCCGGTAAATTTTCAAAAGAGTCAAAGGCCTCATTCTCTTGTGGTATTGTTTTGGGATGAGGCCCCCGGCATTGCGCGTGCATGTGATTCAATATGTGTGTCGTGTTGTTTTGTTGTTGTTGTTGTTGTTGATGTAGTAGCTGTTGTTTCCATATCGGTTTTTGTTCGGCGTTTGATGAGTTGTGGATAGGTGAAATACTGTATGATCTCGAGGATGATGCCTTGCGTGAATTGCGTTTACTTTTCTTCGATGAACTTTGTTGTTACTGTTGTTGTTGTTATTATGCTTTGAGACAAGCATCCGATTTTTGTTACTTGGTCTCAATGACAGCCGTAGTTTTGTCCATGCTGGCATAGATATGCCGGCATATTTATGGTGTAGAGGATAGTAGTAGACTCTGCTTAAATAGGCAAAACTCTTAAAAAAAACACTCAGTAAAGATTCGTGGATCTCACCAATCAAGCATCAGAAGGCAGCGAGATAATCCGCTAACCCTCCAAATATTGTTTGATTCGGTGAGGACTTGTTAAAAGTTGAAAATCACATCTGCACTCTACCATATCAGGTGAACCTATTTTGATTTATGTCAGTTTGCAAGCAAGTAATTATTCCAAAGTGTCAGTAACATGAATCGAAGTGACCATACTTTTTGCCGAAGTTTTACAGCTTCCTTGCTCCAAGCACAGAATATGCGAGCAAGTGCCATGCATTATAGAAAATGTCTACCAATCATTAGCCGAGAAGGCTTATCTGCATACAACCAATCAGACGCAACCAGTCTTATCAATGGGAGGCGAGCGATCGCTCGCACACGCCTCCACACTCACCTGCCTTGCTCTAGGTGAGGGATTTATCGCTCGCCTGACATGCTGTACAGTGCGCCTCATCTCACTGTTATTTCAGAAGAAAAAGTAAGTGTTCCGTGAATAGTGCGCATGATGAGGAATTAAAGGAAAAATCTTTCCTTTTCTTCCATTCCCGACCCCCTTTCTCCCTGTTATCACACAAAACAAGAAATAGCTATATCAGTAGCTAGTCTAAACTATATGAGCAAATTGTTCCTGCAACCTGCAGATTCCGTATACATACATTTCGTATGCATATAATGACATGAGCACAGCAAATATAGGTACAATTTGGAAAACGTGCAATGTACTTTTGTAGACTAGCTACATGGTCTTGATCATCCATAACAAGTTTTATATCCTGTCACGCATCTTCATATCAGTGATGAATGCTGCATGGTAACCCTGTAGGCTTCTGACGGTCATTTGCGATATACGATTTTTCGCTTTCTGACGTTCCAGGATGAACACCGAATAATATATCTACGACTTCTACACTATGTCTTACCTCAAATCTCTCAGCATGTTCTTCTTGATTGCGCCACAGGTGATGAGTTGCAACAGAGGCAAAAGCTTGCAACTAGTCCTTGCCAATAATTATGTGCCGAAATAGCCAAAACTAAAGTGCCGAATTCAGGTACGCCGCGAGAAACTCCAGAAGCAACCCGCTACCAAAGTTGCGCAACCAAGGTTGGCATGATATGTAGATCCCAGAGCCTAGTGACCCTCAAACAATACCCTGTGCTCGAAGTTCGACAACCCTCTGCTAACACACATGGATGATGTGAGAGATTTGAAGACCTAAGACTGCACTTCTGATTGACTCTTGACCTTACATTATGATTGCCGTCTGCTTCTCAACGCCAGTGTGACATGACAAGAAAGAGAAAATACATTCATTAGAAAAAAGTGAACCATTAGTTACGAATTCTTCCGTTCACTTTTTATACAATGCAAAATCCCATGGGCAACTTGCCTGTCATTACCGCAGGACCATCAGAAACTTCATTTCTCTTTAGTTTTTACTTCTTCTTCAAAAACAATTGGTATAAAGTTTCTGATCATTAAAAGTTTTCTGCTCTCAGCCGCCATGATTTCTTCCCTTTTGGTCTTGCAGTTCAAATGCATGGCCAAAACCTATATGATGCTAATTGTTCTCAATTTTTTTTAAATCTCTTTTTCGGCTTCAAAAATACAAGGAAAGCAGCCCTGGACATAAAAATATAATCCAGGCTACATAAAGCCATCAATACAATAAACGCATAACGTCTGTGTATTCAAAGACTGCAAAAATATTTAAAGTCTAAAACTGCATACTTGCAAAATAGAAGAACATTAAAATAATGATGATGTTGCATATCAGAGGTAGCAAAGACCAGAAACATATATTTTACCCAGTTTGCATGCACATCCAATTGGATTCCAACTCGTAATTTTATGTTTGAACTCTTCCAGAGATGCACTGTTTTTAATACCATCTGGGATAACGTTCCATAACTTCTCACCTCTATATAAGACAAGGACTCTGTTCCATAACGTACTGTTTTTGGTAATTTGGAATATAATCCTGGAGATCTTCTCAAGTCATGACACGAAGTATTTTTGGTGAAAACGTCTTGCAGCTGGATTGCGTTTGAAGGAGAACTAATGGTTGGGCAATTTTTTTTTTAATATGAAAAATAGTGATGAGAAAATGTCATCCACACTAATTTTTTA
>JAOBRC010518676.1:0-18555 GCA_027575255.1 Scolionema suvaense | reverse complement strand
AGGACCACTTTCTTGATAGGACTAGGAAATCTGAGGGGAGCATCTGCTCCTGTCGCTCCCCCCTGGATCCGCCCATGCCAGTGCGAACAATATGATAGTCGCTGGCACTGATGTAGACTTTCGGTGTATCTCAGTTTATTGAATTGACCAAAGCAACAACGAGCAAATCATCGTGCATTATCTGTTCTGATAGTCATTTGTAGCATAACAATTAAATTTGAAGCGGGACATCTAAACTTGCTTCTACTCCCCCCTCCCCCACCCCTCTTCAAACGTCCAAAAATCTTAAATGTCTCGTAACCCCCTCTTGGCTGACGTCATTTATGTATGGTCCTTTTAATGAGAAGAAAGAATTTTGAGTGTTCTTGTAAGATTGTGTATTACGTCTACTGATTTTGGAGTCATAAGACCTAATCGTAGTCTAGGGATTGGCACTCTCCTTGTCAGCCACACGTGTGTATTTAAGCGGAAAACCGTGGGCAAGAAATAGGAAGAGATTCTTGTTTGATCTCCAGCACATGAGTGGTCGTCCATGCCTTAATCGTGACTCCGAACCGATGAAGTTTTGCTATATACTGACAATAGTTCGGTAAAAGTATAGAAGCTTACATATGCAAGGTCCCAAACCTCCCTTACCGTGAATGACCAAATAAGTGCCCTGGCTCGATAAGACGCCCCTGTTCAAATAAGTGCCTCCTTTCAGTCAAAATAATTCTGTGCCCTAACTCAATTAGACGCCCCCTCCATTAATTACCCTCTCTAGTTTGGGCGAAAAGGGGGCACTTATTTAGAATGAATCAAATAAACAACTTTATCATAGGATTTTTCTCTTCTACCACAAATGAGGGGTCGAATTGAAGTCCAAAATTCGAATGTTTGCTCTTTATTTTTCAAATTTGGTTATATGAAGAAAAAGATAAGATGGAATAAAACAATTTTTCAAAATGATTTTATAGGCGTCCCAGCGTGATTAAAAGCCCTGTTTGATTAATTAAATTACTTTTTTCGGTTATTTACGGTACGCCCATCTAAAATGTTCATTGACTGAGTAAACTTTCGCAAATATCGCGTTTTGGATACAAATTTGTGAGATAAAGTTTTGCATGTGGATGTTTCTAAACATTTTCACATGATAAACCTTGCGAATTGGCCAACATTCATGAAGGTTTCTCTCACGAAAGTTTCTCTGAATAAAAAATTTCATTTTAGCCAGGCCTACTCCTAACCTATTCTCCCTGCTATCTCCAGTATGTTCCTTGGTTAAATTTGGCAGAACATGTAAAAAAATGTCTCCCTTCTATGATGAACATGCGTACTAAGAAATACGACAGCTTTTTTGCATTTTGTGTGTTGTCTTGTATCTGCGGCATGCGATTGACACTTATTGGCCATAACAAGTAAAGAGCAAAAAAATATTTAGCGTGTTGCCCATTTTTTTTTTCTGTAAACCGTATGTCAGATATCACCGACAGCTGTCACTCTCTGCTTGTAATGAATGAGTTCTGCATAGTGTTCTAAAGCAATAACTGATTTACTCTCAAGCAACATCATTAACTTCGGAGCCTGCAACTTGCTTCCAGAAGGCGAGACAATGATTGGCGAACAATTATCACTCAATAATCAATATATACCAATGAGTGAGCAAAATAATTATTCTGTGAGCTTGGAAATAAGAATCAAAGTAGGCAGACTTCTCACAAAACTTTTCATGGTTTGCTTACTCCAAGCACCAAATATGCAAATGAGCTTTGTGCATCATAGTGGATTTCTTTTTGCCCATTTAGAAGCTAGGAAGACCCTGATTTCAACCAATCAGAAATAGTGCATATCACATGCCAAGTCTCTAACTAACAGCAGATATCACACAGGTGAAAGAGTTTCATTCAAACATGCATGCTGACTGACCACGAACAATACCTAGCAGGTGAACAGCAATCAAAAGCCCCTGCAAGACCACATTATTGACTATTCTGTGGTCCTGACAGTTTAATTATATCTGCTGTGGTAGCCAGAGTGCGAAATGTTGCGAGAGAAATGTATGTTGTGGTTGAGGCGTTATTTATTTGAAGCTGAAATTATATTTTCGGGTATTGCTTGTGCAGATGTGGGTGCTCAACAAGATATATGTGAGGTGGAAAATGTAAAACTTCCCATTCTTCCTTCTGCATCATCTAGCTTTATTGGACCACAGTTCTCTAATTTGCTTAGGACGACCTGGGAACTACTCCAGATAGACTTGAGAAGTTGTCCCTAATGTGTAGGAATCGAAAATGTAACACACATCAGCTCAAAACGACAATGGGACGACAGACTACATAACTCGCAAACCAGCTAAAAAGGGGACCAAAACTAGAGACATGGAATTGTTCAGGATTGTGCTCTTGGGACAAAGGCCGCGGGCGCACCAGATTTTAAATTTTGAATATCTCCTACATAGCGCTATGTTGATTACACATGTCTTGTTTCTGCGACAAAAGAGGTAGTGACATAAATCGCTAGTCAGTGCGCCCGGCACAAATTCCAGTTTCCAGTATAGTCGCGTGGCATGAATATCTTCAAAGATACCGTAAAGCTGCCCTCGGGCTCCCCTAACTCGTAAATATCTCTGAATATCTGATATCAGCACGCAAATTAAGAAAACATCTAATTTTTCATGAATGGGTGTGGTCAGGTATAATTGTGGAACAATTGCGAGCCGCAATTTGAAAATTAGGGACAAATTGAGTAATTACAGATTTTATCACATTGGATATCACACTTAAGTGTTGGTGCGCCCGCTGGTTTACACATATTTTTTCAGAAGATATTCCAACTGGAATATCTCAACAACGTGAATAGTGCTAGTGAAGCATGATTAGTGTATACATGAGTTATTCATATTTTGGTGCGCCCAGGACCAAAGTGTATAAGTATAAACCTCGTGGTTACTTTACTATCTTCTAGTTTCTTGCTTTGCATTATGTCTGCTTTCTTATGTCAACACAAGACATAGTGTGCAGAGGTTTTCAACCCCTGATGTTTATAATTTAAGCTCTCCCCCCCCCAATTTTAAAACTACTCACCCATTAAAAAAATTTCCTGTTGCCCCCTATTTTATCAAAACTCTGAAACATAGATACACATTCAAATTATTCAGTCAACATCAAGCAATAGAAGAATTTGACACATAGAAGTACATTAAGGGAAGAACTTTTTGACAATTAGGCGGTAAGTTGAGAAAATTTCGTTCACCAAATTCATATTAACAGTTTGATTCGGAAAAGTCTCGGCAAAATTGATCACCAATCGGCAATTGGCTAAAATTGATTGCTTGATTTGATTTACAAACTTCCTTCACCGAAACTGTTTATCTTAGTTTATCTCACAAAAATTTCTTCTGTTCTTGATACTCGTGAGACTCAATATTTGTTTCCTTGCATGTAGCCTGTGAATTTTGTTGTTGCCTACCCATTTATGCAAGGCCCCCCATGTCAAGAACGAGCATCTTGTTGCATGTTACATTTTGTTTGAGCACAAATAACCAATATATAGCTATTTTCAGGAAACTGAAGGTGGCCTATAAATTTGCTCCAAAAGTTTCTTAAAACGCTTGTAAGCTAGCATGTCGACAAATTCTATATGATTCATATGTAAAGGGCTAGCATATTTGTAGCCCATAGATAGCCAAGCTATTCTTTATCTGTGATTACTCACAAAAAATTTGAGGCAGTGTTCAAAACTGCTCTGACAGATATTTTTTCAAAAGCCGAATAAACGTTGTTGTTCAGTAGCTGCATAAGTAACATCTCGAAACTTCTGTGAGCTGTTGGCTCTTAAATTTTCTCATGAATTGCTACGTTTCTAATTTAAAAATACATGCATTACTAGTATGTTCCTTGTTTAATCCATGTAGCTTCTTGAAGCGTTCTTTCTAATTGTTTAATTCCATAGTCCTTTTGTTTGCCCTGTTCAGTTTTTACTATCATAAATTTTTTGTATTCCATTGCTATTATTTACTACATGTTCTTTTACTCTATGATTTCATCTGTCTCCTCTTTCATGGTCCGTGGAGCGTTATTTAAAGGGGAGAGCAGGTCATTGGTCGGAAGATCCTACGATGTTTTGCGAAACATTTGTTAGAAGTCATTTTAGGAAAAAATTCTTGGTGAAAAAGTAGGGGGGTCATATGTTTTGTTTATTTACCTCGTTACCCTCAATCCTATCATTGCGTAGTTGCACCTCACATATGCATTAGCAAAATTATTAATCTGATTGTAAGTCTCCTTGGTTTTCATTTGAAATTTTCCCCATGGTTTATTGTCTTGCTCAGTGTTTTTTTTTTCTTTGCTGCACTTTTTCTATAGGTCACCCTATATTTTCAAGTCAACCTTCAGCTAGTTCGAAATCCTTGGCCATTTCTTTTGCTTTCGAATTGAAGGTTCTACCTTTCTGGAGTTTGCTTACGAAAATGTGTGATCTGTTTACCTTCCCGATATTGAATGCTGTTTTAGCTTTCCAGTTTGTTTTCATGTACTGTTCGTTTTTTTGTATCTTACAAGTTCATGCCACGTCCTTCTTTGACACCAATCCGTTGCTGCTGGAGGTATCAAAAAGTTTACTACTGAAAACTAGTGACATATTTGATTTGTTTCTGATTGATGTGAGTTTAAAGTTTCTTGGAATTTCTAGACATTACCTGCCAATTAAGTTGGCTCGCTGTTGTCAGATGACATGCTCATGTGTCATTCGTACCATTGAACCTGATGGGTTAAATTCAAGAAAGCTGAAAAGCATGTGTCATATTTAATTAAGTTCATCTTAATGGGTTATTGTCCAAGTTAGAAACTACCTGAACCCTATCCACACCGGGGTCATTTTGGCGCTGGTGGTCCCTGGGGGAGCACTATGGGCCCCCCTCCATAACTTGGGAATGACTTAACTTATCTTAATAAAACTTGGCAGGTATAAAGTATGTCATTATAAGAATAATTCGGTGACATCACTCAATTTTTGCTGACGTCATCAAAATGACGTCACAGCCTCGAAAAATGCCAGAAACGTCGATTTTCGAAAATTGCGATAAAAATACATTCCAAGCCAAGAAAATAAAATTTTATCACATTAATTCCATCAATTTAATGGTATACTCTTCCAAACATTTGTGTTTAGCATTATTTTTAGCAGTTTTCCTCCTTTGACATGCTAAATTTAGCCTACCGCACTATGACAATGACGTCATCACGCTGAGGGCATGGCACCCACCCAAAAACATTTTTGCAGAAATATGCTCCTGTATAAATTCTAGGAAAAGTCACGAAGTTTCATGACTCTAGCTACAATCGTTAAAAAGATATTCAAAAAAGTTTAGTAGGGGGGCCATTATGCCCCTCCGCCCCGGTGTGGATAGGGTTACGGGGATAAATTTTTGCGTGGGTGTATTTTTGCAAGTCCAATTTTCGAAGCATTTTGTGTGGATTTATTTTTGCGAATCAAGGATTTGATAAAAGAAATGTGTGGAAGTAATATAACGAATGGACATCATTGAAAGAAAAGAAGGCAGTTATCATCATGTGAAGTGACAGAAAGAACGAGTCCGAGCACATTGATATTGATTAAAGATCGAAAAATTAGCATTCTTTACTTTTGGTCAGGCTGAGGCTCTAATATGATAAATTTTGCATGGATTTGATTTTGCGAATTTGGCAAAAAATCACAAAATTAATCAACGCAAAAATCCTCTGAAGGTACATCTCCCCTAAGTGGTGGAATTATAGACGGCTATTCCATTCAGTATCAATGAACATGGACTCTTCGCATTGACATTTAAATTCTATGTCTGCCTGACTTGGCTATGGATTTCGATGTGCACAGATCAGTACTGATACGAGTTGCTTTTAACGTTTTTGAATTCTTTTAATCCTGTTCAAGAAACACAAATGTGTCATTTCATAGGACACGTGTTTGTCACTTGATAGTATATGCCCCTTGAATCTCAAAATAATATACTCCTCTTTTACTGAAACTCCTTCTCAATACCAGACAACATATGTATTTTGAGTGAGCACCAATGCTATCCATCAAATTCCTGCTACAGTGGGATACCAAAAAACGCATTCATGACTTCCAAGGGAGATGACACAATTTTCTGTACTCCTCTCTTTGTTGTAAGAGTCAGAAAAAAAACGTATCGCTGAGTTTCCAATAATCAGTCAGCTTGATGGTGACTTTTGCAGTGCTACAATAAGTCAGTAGTATAAACTATTGCTTGAGGGATTTCAAATTTATTATTATGCATTGTCCTCGGACAAAGCTAGACTATAAAAACTAATATGTTAGATAAAATTCAGGAAAGCCCAGAAACCAACTGATTGTATGCAAGCATACAATCAATGCGCAGTGCATTTGTGAACAATGAAGAAACATGTACAATTTTGAATCTCTTTTGCATCCCATTTGAATCCATTTGGTGCAAAATATGCTCAATACCTTCCGCAAACCACGAAATATTTCTGCTTCTTTTACAAGAAACAATGTCAGAGCAAAAAACCTAGCCTGTTCACATCCCAACCTCGCTGCGTTTACTGGCTTTGTTGGTCTGTTAACATTCGCGCCTTAACAGCGTATTTTAATTATGCAATATTTTCTGAAAATCTGGCAAAAGTCTGCCTCACAGAATTGTTTATGCGAATGAACATGCTGCGTTTGAGCCCTTTTCTATGAAAGCTGGTAGTAATTATGATGTTGGCAGGGAGATAAGCTAGTAGAGTTAAATTTCAAGGATCCTGATGTTGAGATCTAATTGTACATAAAATCTCGGAATCCAATTATTCTCACGATTGCTCACAATAAAGAACAACAACGGTATAACATCAGTAACCAAAGCCTTTACACCCTTTTATTTACACCCAACATTTACTTTTGCTTCATTCTAGTAAATATTTGTACACATAATGTTTTCGTGCATTCAATTTCAAAGTTCAGGTAAATTTGCCTGGTTAGCAGTTCCGTCTGGAAAGATTGCTGTTGTACTCTTTCCCTGCATTTCCCCTATTTATTTTTAATTTTCATTCCGTTGGAGCAAGTTCCTAGTCATAAACAACACACTCCATAATGCTTTCATAATAAGAAAGTGGGAATAAGTTTATCTGAGCGGCTTTGCTTCAGTCGACAAAAGAAGAATACACATAAGGCATTTGCATGCACAACAGAAACGAAGCATTTTCCTTCACCATATGAGCAATGATAACACGCTGTTAGTTCACTAAAAATAAACATAGCTAATTATACGTCTCACTTTCGCAACGTAAAGTCAAGAACAGAAGTTGGCAATAACACCAAAGTTCTCCTCCTCAAGCAAACACGTTTTACCCCACTGAAGAGTCAGAGCATATACTAGGTCAGAGTTCAAGACACTTGTAAGAGGGCAGCTGTGTCGTCGCGTGCCAGAAATACGAGAACAACGTCAGCAGAATTTGTAGAAATGACTTCCGTCAAATATCGCTTGCTGTGCACAAAGCAAAACGAGTAACTCAATTAAGGGTAGCTATAAAGCAAGACCCAATTACTCCCCAAACTCTAATTTGATCTAATTTTACGTCAGAGAATATTGGCATAGCCTCAGGTCTATGTGAGACAGTGCTTGAGGAAGAGAATAATATGGTCAGTTCGACTGTTTTTAAATTATAAATTTCGACTAACAAATATTCATTGATTTTCTGTTCTTCTGCTTACCTGAACTGCGTAGGTCATCCGTTCAGCGTACTTCGACTGCAAGCTCTGTGCACCACATGATAAGTGAAGCGCACCTCTCCGTGCAAAACAAAATGGCTTCCGTGATCTAGCGCTAGGAACCAGTCCCCTGCAATGCAGCGCGGGAAATTTTAAATCTCAAAACAGGATTATTTTACCCATCGATGATATCAACAGGGGCTTCATTATCCCAAATCAGGAAAAATTTTCCCAGAGAATCTCTCACGGAATATGAGTTTACCTGAACTGGGAAAATTTATCTTGGATTTCCTAAAATGGGAATTTCTGGGAAAATATTCACTCATTTTGAGATAAATAATCCCAGACGGGAATTTGACTTTTTGCAGTGTACCCACACCTCTACTACGGTAGAGATGAAAGTTACACACACAGTCTCATCTGTGACTATGGTCATAACTATGCTGTCTATAGGCCTAGCCCTCTTTGCTGCTGGCCCGCGGTGTGAGATCCCCACAGCACCGAACCGAGTGCAGTGCATCAGTTTTTGGGTAATCCTTGGCGGTGCAGTGCACGCCTCTCCCCAAACAGTGTGTTTCCTATTCCGGTCTGACCTTGCCTTCTTTCTGAATTTCTCAAGTTACGAATCTGCTTCACGGTACGGTGCAGTGCACGTACTAAGTTGGGTGGGCGTTGTCCTCTGTCTAGTTATGGATCTGGTCTGGGTTGCGGTACAGTGTACGCTTCCCTTCGTGTTTTCTATCCCACAGGTTGGACCGAGATGATCGCCCCTCCAACGGACGGTCTCACAGCAGACACTGCTCGTCACGGGACGGCAGACACTGTTTGCCACGTAGTGAGTTTTGGCTTTTCGTCGCTAGGGAACATTGGTCACTCCAAAGGGGTACCATCTTTGCCTATTGCTTTAGAGTGGTTGGACTTAAACGCAAAATTTCATCAGGGAAGGTCACAGCATACGGGGCCTCGGCTTCCAGAGCTGCTTGCACTACCCTTTTTCTCCAGTCTCCTATACTGGACTCTTGGCCAATCGGATAATTCAAACATTAGGGGAAGGTCTCAGTTTACCGCCAAAATCAAACTAACGGTAGTTCCAATTGCGTCTGTAATTCGGCGCTTCCAAATAATGCTGATGTCACCCAAATGTGGCACCAAAACCAAACTAGTGGTAGTTCCAATTGCGTCCGGAAAAATTATGCTTATACTACCCTGTTTCTCCAGTCGTCTATACTGGACTCTTGGCCAATCTGATCAATCCATAACGAATCTCTACCTCATCAAAACATATTGGAGTCCAATCCCGGCCAAATGAACGTCGGGAATAAATCGGGGACCCAATCTGAAAGCTAGCCACCAATGTACCACTGAAGGCTGCGACCATTGATGCCACAGAAAGTGCTGCAGTCTCACTGACTCGCAACTACCCACAGCAGGTTTAAAGGACGCTACAGTTCTGTAGCCATGCCCCGATCACGGATCTGGCATAGCCTCTATTAAAAATCCCGTTACCCCGGAGCATCTCCAATCGGACCTCTTCGAGAGGCCTTCTGCCTGCGGACAAAAATGTGCCGTCTGAAAAATTCGGAAAGACGAAGAATTTCTTGTTTACCGTTGTGTGGCTCAAAACTGCCTCCAGATATGTCATATTGGACCCAAATGTAGCGGAGTCCCTATCCCACGACATAAACATACTAGACTTGCCAAAATCATATCTGGCTCTATCCGGCTCACGACCCTGAGCCCGACCAACTCGCTCTCCCTACGGGGACCAAACCTGATTCCAAACAGGACCTACTGGATCAAGGCAACTCTCATTGTTCTAAAACAAGCATATCATTAGGGATTAGAAACCCAAACGATAAAAGTCCAACTCTCCTCCAAATCATGGATTACACTCACCAACGTTTACCTACCTAATACAAAAACACAGCTTAACCAATTCATTCCGTCATTGATCCCGTCCGGCCTATAATCCTTGGAGATCTTAATGTCCACTCCCCAATGTGGTACCATCTCCAACCTGAAATTTAGACATGGATCCTTGACCAGGACCTATCCGTCCTTAACGACGGTTCTCCGACTCGCCACAGTAGGATTACCGGAAATGGAAGTTCTCCTGACCTTTCCCTCGCAGGGAGCAAGTGGTCACACCGGATTGCATGGAAGCTCTCTAATCAAATCGGATCCTCTGACCACTTGCCTATTCACCTCACTCTTCAATGCAACACGTCATTCCGGCCCATCCTACCAAGGGCATCCAAATGGCGACATAAAGGAGCTGACTGGACCTCTTTTACAGAAGAGCTTGAAAAGGTAGTCTCCTTTTTTCCCCTGGAGCCCAAACTTACAAATCGTGTCATCCGGTTTAACAGAACTTTAATTGAAGCGGCCTCACTCAATATCGAGAAATGCAAACTGTCTGAAAACAGATGAAAACAGACAGCTGGATGACCCCAACAGTCAAAGCACTTATCAAACGCAGAAATAAACTGCGCAAAACACTCTCCTCAAATCGAACGGAATTGGTCGAAGCCTGTCAGGCCGCCAACGAAGCAATCCGTGGCTCAAAACAAGAGCGTTGGCGTGATTTCCTTGACAATGTCACATCTGACCAAGATGAAACATGTATGTGGAACTTCGTGAAGTCCCTCAACGGAAGCTCTGATACGAACTCCCCTAATGAAGCGACGATTCATAAGGGTAGAGTACTCACTGACCCTAAGGCCAAAGCTGATGCTTTCGTCAAACACTATGCCTCGGTTAGCTCGCATCGCCTATCTAAAGATGTGCAAGCCTTCATCACATCCGTACTTAAGCAGATTGATTCTGCCTCTGTAGCCACGGATAGTTGCACCACATTCACACTTGATGAACTAAAGTGCGCAATTAGGAAAATGCGCCGTCGAGGCGCCCCAGGTTCCGACGACATCCCACCCTACGTTTTTAAAGCTCTCGGACCTCTGCCATTAACGGAAGTTTTGGCCGTCTATAATGAATCTTTTCTCCATGCTTCCTTACTTCATGTTTGGCGCACAGCTCTCATTATCCCTCCCCTCAAAGCAGGCAAAAGCGCTAGTGATCTCGCGTCCTACCGGCCCATCAGCCTCACATCCTGTGTGGTAAAGGCCTTCGAACGTATACTAGCCGACCGGTTATACTTTCTCGCAGAATCAAAATCATGGTTTTCCTCCCTCCAAGCCGGGTTTCGCAAAGGTCGCTCCTGTGAAAACCAAATTCTCAAGATGGTGCAAGCCATTGAAGATGGATTCCAGTCTCGTCCACTTCAACGATCCGTGCTTGCACTCTTAGGCTTTAGTAAAGCCTATAACACGGTCTTGAGAGCAAAGCTTCTCCAACAGATGATGGACGTTGGGGTTCCCCTCCAGATTATCAGATGGCTACAAGCCGTCCTCACTGATCGCCAAACACGGGTTCGCCTCTCGACCACCTCAACCAAAGCCGAACAATCACGCAAGGCCTTCCTCAGGGCTCAGTATTGGCTCCTCTCCTCTTTCTATTTTATATAGACTCCCCTTACCTCTCTACTGCCTCCTGGCCTCACCACTGCTATGTTTGCTGATGATGTGTCCCTCCTGGGAACATACCGGGATCGCCAACTAGCAGGTCAGAGTTTCCAGGAAGGCATAGACGTAGTTGTGGCATGGAGTCGTATCTGGAAACTCTTACTTAACGCATCTAAGAGTGAATCTTCTACCTTTTCCACATGGACGAACGACGGGAGGCGCACCTTCACGTTGACGGTACCCTCATCGCCTATAACACCCATCCTCGCCTCCTCGGGGTTATCCTTGACAGGGCCCTCAACTTTAACGCTCATGTAGACCACATCGCGTCTAAAATCCTTAGAAGGATTAAAGTCCTCCGCATTGTGTTCCACACGGATTGGGGTTGGCGCAAGACCGATTTGCGCAAGCTCACTTACGCCTAAATCCATTCTGTAATGACCTATGCTGGGCCAGCCTGGCAACCCTGGCTATCCCAATATGCTATAGACAAACTAGAGCGAACACTAAACAAAGCACTCAACCTTGTTACTGGACAGATTCAGTCCACACCGGTAGAAGCCCTACATGTCGAATTAGGCATTTCGTCTTTCGCCATTACTCGTCTTCGCCTCACGCTTCTATCTCTCGAGAAAGCACTACGCCAAGCCCCGGATCACCCGGTGGCCACGACGTACCATACAGACGCTCAAAACCGGCTACCTAACAGGAATCATTGCAACTCACTCGCCACATCCCTGACCACAAATATTCCACCAGAAGCTCAAAATCGCCAACCGCTCCTCCTTTTCTCTACCCCCTTTTCTCCGCAGAAGATGATGGTACCGTCACCATATCCACTAACGGCTGCGCCGGGAAAACTTCCTCAACACAGAATCAATTGTCCTCCTCCCTGCAAATCATTAGGAACCATGAACCTGACATTACCATTTACACAGACGGATCTGCCACCGGTGGTATATCAGATTGCGGGGCGGCTGCAGGGGTAACACATGGCGATCCAGAGGACCCGATCCTCATTCGGACAATTAAAAGTAAGGGGTGCCGCTTTACATCTTCATATGAAGAAGAATTAGCAGCCCTAACACTTGCGATTTCGTGGATCGAGCGCAGCACCGTCCCTCCAACACACCACATACTCATATGCTCCGATAGCCATGCACTCTGCACCGCTATCAATTCTCTCAACCCTTCGCAATCTTCGCTCATATCTAAACTTCGCTCTCTCCCTCCACGGAATACAATACAATGGGTACCAAGACACTCAGGCCTCCCGGGAAATGAAATGGCAGACTCTGCTGCCAAAGAAGCTACCACTTTACCACAGCCTTCCCCACCCATCTCTTTCCAAGCTATATCTTCTATCGTTAAAATTAATATTTCTCAACCAGCACCCACTCACCCACGTCTAACTCAAACGTACACTAACTACTCAATGGCAAAAGACAAATGTTGTACTAACTGCACAGATGAGACGACCCTTGCTCGACTCCGGTCGGGTCATCACCCCTCATTCCTGACGATTGCAAACCGAATGCGAAATGAACCGGATGCGGACGCGACATGCCCAGATTGTTCCGAGAGTGATCATACTCTCGAACACTGGCTATTGTCGTGTCCTGCCCATGCTGAACTCCAACATCGTCTGTTCGGGGATGACCAAAGGGGTCTCTCTTGGCTTTCCTCGCAACCCGAGAAGATCCTAGCGTACGCTGAGAAGACTTTGTCCTCTTAGACGCCGGACTTCGGTCCGCCAATCGAAAAAAAAAAATGTTATGTGTATATAGATAGCATGTAATAAAAAGAAAGTAAGGGGAGAATTCATAAAGGTAGCTAAAGACTAACAGTAACTATACCAAGAAACATAGGATATATTTTCTAGTTACATTTCGTCTCTTTTAAATAAATTTTGCAGTGAAAAATTCGAACTCCAAATTCAGGAACCCAAGGCAACTACATTTTGCAACGTATAGCTTGGTGAACAGCACACGAAAGTATCAGTGACTAAGTCAAGAATAAATGAAGGTGATTGTCAAAACTCAAGCGCGTAGGTGCAATGTGAGCAAAAGATGTGCCCCATTTGAAGAGCCAAGTTTCAATTTCGACCTCAAACAACTTCTCCGTACCCAGCAACATATTTGATCACTTCCAACAGCAACCGCCATATTGCTTAGATCCTCAAATGCTGGTTTCACTGCGTCCGTAACACGAATGCCGTCAGCCAATCAACAGTTTGGGGCAAACTGATGTGTTTGATTTACTCAAGTATTTTTCTCGTTTTTTCAATGGACTGTAAGACTGTATGATACTTTAAATAGGGCTTAAAATATGATTTTAGGGGTGCGCTTGCAATGTAAACAGAAACAGTTGCTTTTCTTATGTGCAATTCATTACCCAAGTTGTTGCTGATTACACGCAAATAGGGTTCCCTATTCCAAAGCTTATCAATATTTCTAACTGCCCATTCACTTTGAACTACAGAGTAAGCGCTTCCCAAGATATCTGAAAGAGCATATTTTAACAACTGGTCTCGATTACGAGAAATGGATATTTAGGATGGGTATTTAGAAGTAACAAAAGTTATGAGTCCAGAAAGTGATGGTCGCTCTGTAATCTGGGTGCCAAGCTGCTAGGTTATCACTCTGCTCCGTTTCAACTCAGCTAACTCAAATCAGTGGAGACGCGCTGACAATAGGTGTAAGCAGCGTAGAGAGCGAGGGAGGGGATTGGCACCCAGATTATTTGCTCTGTAAATGGAAGAATCATTGTTCGGTTTACATATTGTTGGACAGGAGCTTTGACCCTGAAAACAACCACGTTTTGATCGTAATTAAATTGACCAAATAAAAGAGCATTGGCAAGGAATCAGTTCGTATTACTTCATTATGAAAAACACAAGTACAGCAACAAACAACAAAAATCAAAGAAACAATTCTATTAAGAAGCGAAAACTTACACGGATTGCACATGATGAATTCAATTGCCCGAAGGTTCCAGGCAACTGGTAGAGGCGATGGAGGAGTTAACTCACCCAACCTTGTAATCTCTAAAGCATTCAGATCAGATACTGCAAGACTGCTAACTCTGTCTGCTCACAAGAATGTATAAAAAGCCGTTATAAAATTGGATTGAATTTGAGTAAAATGCCTTCCCTAGGTCCGTAAATTAGATGATCAATGTTCTTTTAAAACTTTACTTTCTAGAAAAGTATATGAATAAGAGGAATCGTCAGTCGACATAACTATGACTGCTAACAGCATGACTTTTCTTATTTAAGCAATATGAGGAAACATGTAGCCGAACAGCGCTCTGCCACTGAGTTATCCTCCTTCACGAATTGAATAGACAGCCTCAGTCCAGCCATAATTCCATTATATAATACAAAGCAATAAGCAGTTACCAGCAAAAAAGAATCTATCAGTCAGGTGTATTCAACCTCTTCATTTTTTAACTTCAACAATGTTATCACATTGAAAAACGTTCGATTGCTTTAATTCTAAGGACGTCCAAAAGAGACAAGGCTTCAATAGGACAAACAATGGTAGTGCAACAAGGAGCAACAAACAAAAGAATGATTGGCGCTTAATTCTGCATGTTTTTCCTTCTTCTGACCGTTTCTCTACTTCTACTGCTATTGAAACATTTTCCAACTCATGGTAGTGCTTTTGGGAATACAAAGCATCTTCGGCACAGTAGGTTCAGATACTAGAAAAGTATGTGGATCCATGCAAACACATCTCTGACCAAATATGAACAACAGCCATCAGTATCAGCCAGACCTGAAAAAAACATGGGACAGAATCACAATTACAAAATATGCTTCACCTATTTCATACACAAGTTTTGCCATCCAAACAGAAAGATCACAAAACTTGCACATTTTCTTTGTAAATTACGTAAACAATCCGTACAGAGGCTTCATCTCCAGTACTTGCCTACCATTTGGGACGAAGCAAGATTATCATCACGGAATACCTTCTGTTCCCCAGAGGGAACACTCCGAAATAAAATGGCAGAGACACAAACTGGGGTTAACTGGAAACTATAAAATGGCAAAAAAAATGCACTCATGTAACTCTGATGAATGGTAGTATTGATTAGTCTAACGCCATTACGGTTCTAACACCTAAACTGAATTAACAACTAAAACCTCTGTGCAATAGAAAATCATTCTGGTGTGGATGTCAATGAGTGTGATGCAATGAATCAAAAGCACAAATGTTAAATCTCAATATATCTTTCCAGTCTTGATATTGGATAACCAGCACCTGATATCAACCTATCTTTACGATAAGAAAGCGAAAGCAGACGTGCCACTCTACCTGCACAAAAATACGAACATATTGATTCGTGACAGAGTGCCTGAAAACAAAACTTTTCCCCGTACCTGAAAGGGCGGCACTTTACATCCAACAGCCTCTTTTTGTTTTGGGCTTGACGAGGAACCTCTCAGCTTATATTTGTACAAAACATCGCAAAATCGTATTAGGGACCCGTCGTGAATCAATTGCATGTACATGTGATATGCCTCGTAGGTATCCTGTGACCAAGTCTCATTTCATGTTTGCAGAGTAATAAGAGAATGCTTAAGTAGGCAGACACACATTGAAAGCACTCATGTGCGCGTTGGTATACCAACGGGTCCAGTTCACCAGCCTCATAATTTGCGGACTTGAGAGAATCAAGACGTCTCACGTCTCGTCTCAACTTTCCGTTGCATCCAAAGCTCTGTATTTAGAAAGACGGAGAAAATGCTTAAATTGGAGATAAAAATACGGATATCCATATTTGTTCCGGAGCAAATGTCTTCGAAAGCCATTTTTGTTAGTTACTCTCCCCTCTCTAATTGTAAGGGGTGGGTAAGCAACTCAAATGTGGGAAAAATGCCCTCTATTTCAATTAATTACACTCCCCCCCCCCCAATCAAGATATTACCCCCTCCCTCTATATGCTACTATGTCCTCACTAAATGCTGAACACTATGAAAGCCAGAGCATTTCGTCAACAAATAGCATTGTGTAAACTGTAGGATGTACAAATCCCAAACTTTGAGGTCAGAGCAGGAGAGATGTTCACTGAAACTGAGAAGGAACTGGCAAAACGATCATCTTTCCCCTCCCCATAACAAGTCACTACCCGCTAAAGTAAAGAAAACGTCGACCTCTCCTTCCTATAATTACAGAGGGGAGAGCATCAGCTAATTTCTGATTGCCCCATAAATTTAAGTGTAAAGGTATTAATCAGTCCACAAGCAATGTGACGATGATATAGTAATGACCATAGGACAAGTTCCATAAAGCCCACTGTTGAAAATAGAGTACAATCTGTATCTCGCTGCAATCCGTTAACTAAGAAATTTAGAGTTAAACCAATAAGAAAAGCTTTTCCCTTTTGCACTGTATTACGTGAAATGGACAAATCCACTGAACTGACGGAGGTGAACTAGGTATACTGGGCACTGCAGCCTGGGCGGCGTGTGAGTACCGGAATTGAAGGGAAGGAGAAATCTGGGTTCAGGTTAAGCAGCAGAGGTTGTTCTCCAGATATTTTCTTGGAGAATGATGGTGGATAAAATTCAGTCGAATTAGTTTTGGCAGTTGAGCATATTAGGAGGTAAAATAGAAAAGTAATTTAATTTCCTGGTTTTGGCTCAAAGCCCGCAAAATTTCGTTTCTTCAGGAATGCAATAGAGACCTCAAAGTCCCGTTTCATTGGAGTGGTTAAGCAGTATGCATCACAAGTAGCAAATGCAAAGCAAACACCGAAAACAGCATGCCCAACCAAGTTTGGAGTGACCAGCGAAAGCAACATGCACAACAAAGTTTGGATTGGCCAGTAAGAACAGGATGCGAAGAACGGGGCTACTAGGCCCCCCTCCATAACTTCTATAGTAGTAAAGCAGCAACTTCGAAACTTGGTACGAATATAGTCCATGGTGTAGTGCACACTTCACAGTTTTTAAAAGATCAGCAGGTGGTCATTAATTATGCTGACGTCATCATATTTCAAAGACTCCTGCCTCACCTCAGAAAATTTCCGAAATGCTTCTGATATTGGGTTATGACAAGTTGTCTGGCATCTAGAACGATGGGGAAGTTGTAAATATAGTCGTAGTAACACGATTATGCTCGAGAGATGATGTCATAATACAGTATTCTACCATAACTGCGTGAAGAAAAACGCTGACGTCATCTCACAGCAGGTACCGTAAAAGTTTTCTTAGAGAGTTTTTTCTTTGAGAAATTTCACGGCTTTTGCTTTAGCGGTTCTGGAGCACAATGCTGTAATCAAAAATTTGGAAGCGGGAGGAGTAGGTGTCTAGTAGGAAAAATAATCTACATTGCAAAGTATATACTTGAGAATATGACAATGACAGCTGACCTGATGTCTTGGATCATTTCATCAGAACTATGCACGGTGGCGTTGTTTTTTTCAGATTTTTAATGCATGGTATCTGTAAGAAAGATAGGTAGATGAAAATGATGTCTAATAACAAAGCTTAAAATGAAGAGAAAAAATAAAACTTTGGAAAAAATATTCAGCTATATAATAAAGACAATCAAATCCATCAACGACCTTTTTAAGTAATCATATATAATGAGAATATTGAAACCAAAACAAAGGTTGCATCCGAGGTATGCAATAAATCCGCGATCAAGTACCTTCCTCGAGTACGCCTTACAGTGTGTTGACTTCGTTTTGAAATAGCACTGCCCTCGAATAAGTTAGTCGAGAAATTCCCGGAATGAGATAATTAGAAATGACTGACATATTATTATTGTTTCAATCCAGATCAATAAATTAAAAGGCGGTTGATGTATATGAAATGACTACACTTGTAGAAATATATATATAAAATTGTTTATGAGGAAATAAAATTATTCGTACGAATACCTTTTCTTTTCAAATAAGTGCCATCCTCAATGAAACACCGCATCAAAGAAGTACTGAGGCTTGCAAATGACAAACCAAGGGTAGCTAACTTACAACAACTTCGTTTTGTACATCACACCACTAGTTGACGTAGAATAATATTGGTGGTCTTGATATCAATAGAAGGTGAGGTTTGAAAAGGGGAAGTTTAGAAGATTCGATAATGCTTAGACATTGATCGAAGCAAACAAGTAGAGTAGAATAAAGAAAATTTGACAAACAATATGACAATGTGTGTGAGTGTGTCTGCGTAACTTCGACTTGGGTGAAAAAATTTCAGGGGGCGGGAGAGGTGGGAACGGGCAGCAATAAAATATGCGCAAAAGTATAGACAGAGCCTTGACATTAACTGGGGTTGTGACTTCGACCGGAACAGAAGGTTTCCTACATGCCA
>JAOBRC010518675.1:0-26904 GCA_027575255.1 Scolionema suvaense | reverse complement strand
GGCCATAATGGATGTAGTTGCCAGCTCATTGAAGATGTAAGATAGAATTTCTGGGACGTCTTGTTGTGAGTTGAAGTCGAAGGTGTGGTAGCCAAACTTACGTATGGAATTTTGTAGGTGCCTACAAAAATGGGCACTCCTACAAAAAGTTTGTTCCTAATACTACAGTTTACAGGTTTCTTAAAGCTGCGTGCACACAATGTTCTTTAACTCCTTCCGCATATACTCTGGTTATATTCACAAAAGCAACAACCCAGGGATAAAACATAATCAAAGGCTTAACATCAAAACAAAGTGCACCAAAAGTTGATGCCTTCAAATACACCTATGAGAATGAAACAGACTAAGCAAATAAAAATTTGACAGACATAAAATTATCAAGGCAAGGGCTGGTAGAAGGCAAACCTTAAGCAACACTAGCAAGCATCTTCTGCCTTTTATAAGCTCTTATCAAAATGACTGATTAGGGGCTCAAAGAATTCCGTCTCAAGACAGCACTAATCACCCCCAGTGATAATACTCATGCACATGAATTCATGCTTGCAACAAGGCTTATTCCATAAATTATTATCCATAGGTTTTAGTACCCATAAACACACTCAATAGATTTCATTAAAGCTTTGTAGGCATGATTCTGGTACACATTAATTGGTTCATTGATTGATACATTCATTCAATCATCCAATGAATGTTTTACCTTAATAGTAGCAGATACTAGATATTGATTCCTCATACAATGCATAAAACTACATCATCTTTGTTGGCAAAATGGTACGACGACAAAACAAAAATAAAATCCAGGGAAGACATTAGCACATCCTCAGCCTGATTGTAGATTGCCTACTAGACAGTCAGGAATCTACGACTTGTTGCTAGGACGAGTGCTAACATTCGCAGAGGAAAACAGAAACATTTGATATATACATCTTCAAAAAAGGGAATGTTTCACACAGCATAAGATTTTCTAGAGAGAGCTTCTGAAGTTTATGCTAACAGTTTAAATGGTTGCCTGTTCAAGTAACTTTGCATATGCATCTACATAATTGCTGCAGCAGCGGTAACGATTTATATACTAGCTAGTCTCCACGAAGTCTCTATAAATGTTAAAGGAATTGTGTCTCAAAATGTATTAAGCATTGCTGCATACTTGTATGCTCTGTCAGCTCCCAAACCACATTTCACAGTTACAGATGCGATAGAAATGCTGCAATAGGAAAGCAAAGTTTTCACTTGTTGAGTACAAGAATTTATCCTCAGTACTAAAGTCATGCATACCTGTTGCAGTCTCGGAGAACAGTAAGAGTGCATTGCTAATCCCCTTGTCGTCCCTGCATATCAAGTGAGCTGTGGTTAACTTAATCTTGCAAGACTTAGTTTGTCAAGTGTACTGTTTGCAATACAGAGTATTATAAAGTGCAAGAAAAAGTGAGATTCAAAATAAATATGGCAATAAGGCTATGAAATCTCCTTGAAGTATGGCAGTACTAATGCAATCGGCTAGAGCTACTGTTCCTTTAAAACGGCCTTGGCAACACATGGAATCTGGATGTGCCCTACACGGTTACCCACAAATGTGGAGCCTATTTCAAAGACTGCCTGAACAGAAATTAATGAGTGGTCAACTGTTAACCAGTCTAGTGTAGTTTTGCGGACATCCAAATATTAAATTCAGCGATTGCGTTACCACATAGCTTATTTGGAAGATTACACTTTAAATCAGCAAACAAGGCAAGTCTTTCTTGTCTTTTTAGTTCCTGAAAGGGATGACGAGAATCCCCATACAAAGAGAATGCTCCCACATATATTGGGTTAAGATCAGACTAAGCTTCATGAGCATTTCCATTCAAAAGAGATTTCCAAAAAATGGAAATTTTCTCCAGTCGACAGCAATTTTTCATTGGATTAAGGCCTGTTGGTCAATGGTTTCACCGAAGGATTAAATAAAAATTTGATAATAAATATCCAAGATTGGATATGATAAGCTGTCTTTCATATTCCGGCCTACAGCCGAAGATGATGGATATCAGGTATACATTCACAAGAATTCAAATATAACCAGCAAGATGTACATACCTTTTCAGCAATTAATTCAGCTAAATTGCCGGTACCACATCCAATATCCAACACGTGTTCCCCAGGCTTGATATCTAAAAGTTCCAAAACTTTCAAGGCGTATGTAAATTGGACACGCTGGGTCATTTTTGAATAGCCTGCAGCTGCAATAGTCCTTACACCTTCCATGTCTGCTATGTCGTTCGGAGGTAATACCAAGGAAGGAAATGAATGCAAATAAAATGCAGGTTGGATACATAAACAAAAAAGGCCAATCGATGGTTCATCAAGATAGACACAAATGGAAACACACACACTAAAAGATGACCAAACTGGAACTGCAGACCATAAGTCAGCACAGTATACATCATAGGTCATAGAAGAAAACTTTGTCAAATATTACGTTTTGCTAAATGATGAACATTTCACCATCTAGTGTCGATAAGTGACCTTGATTGCATCACAAAGGTTTCTTTGACCAAGTCATGCAAACATATGTAGGATGAGACGCCCACCTGGTACAACACAAAAAGACTTCTTATGACATCAATCAACCTACCTTAACACGTTAAATTGTGCTGCAAAGGTAATGCCGGTGCATTAAGTTAAACCGCACTTTAATCAGGCCACACATTGACAAAAGTAAGGGTATGTGAGATTTTAATTAAGCCACATTAAGCCACCCTGAGTTGCAGGGCAAGAAAATACAAAATGTCTAATTTCAGAGAACTCCCTTTTATATAGCAACTTGGATACAACTATCATAATGAATGCAAGAATATTTTAGAGGAACTGAATGCCAAGGTAGAAAGTAGTGATGATGAACGTGAAAAGTGATCTAGCGTATTGAATAGAGGCATCCAGCAGCAATTGAGTTTTTCTCTAATTTGTCTGATCTTTAAAATCATAAGTTAAGCCACATTTTTTAAGGTGAGTCATAATTAACTGCACTGCTTAATTTGACTGGATAAGGCATCATTGCCACTTATAGTCAAGGAAACAAAATGAGCCCATAGGCACTTATACAAACAAAGTAGATCTATGATCTCCATGGCTTATCATACACAGATCAAATAATTTCATGTATTGTCAGAAGCTACATTTAACATCCAAATCGTATGCCATAAAACGTAGCCTGTTCCACAAAGCAAGCCCACCGTGCTTCACTTGCTTGGTCTGTTGCCTTTCACAGCATTTCTGTGTTTGGTAATTATGCCAAAATGAGCATATTAATATCACCAGAGGCTTTAGCTAATCTATTATGCAAGACTTTTTACACACTAATTCAATACAAACTGATGTTGATCATGAGGTTGTCATAGGAGCACCTGATGCAAACTGCAAATAGTTAACACAGCTGGTTAATTTGAAAAACGGAGATTCGCACCAAAGTGAGCAGGCTCTGAGAGAACTTGATTCCCGGAGAGGCTGTGAGCAGGCTACAGAACAAGCAGTTAAATTGAATTTTGTGCAAGAGATTATGCACGTCATACCCGAACAAAGCGGTTCAATGAAGTCAGGAATGAGGGAAGGATGCTCATGGAGAGGTTTCAAGAGAAGCTTGGTAATAAACAAAAAGAAATTTCTAAACAGATGCCACAAGCTTACCACACGCAACAGATACACTTTGTCACAAGTAATCAGGCACTTTGACCTAATTCAACTCAACTTGCACCAAAGTGAAGACCAAATATGGGCAAGAAACGGCAAAATAGGAGGAACACATTGTAAACTACAATCGTGGGCAGTTTCAGTAGATTTGAAGCAACATTTGGGCTAAATTTGCAGGAAAAACAAAAAAATGGCCATTTTTTGGCCAAAAAGCGGCTATTTCAAGCTCTCAATAACCTATGACCATATATGGCAATTTCAGATTTGTTGTCAGATTTCTGCGTCAATTTTACGCTATGCTCATCGCCATCTTGGAGCTTCGGCAGTTTGAGACGAAGGACTGGGTTCTACTATTATGACAAGTCAGTGACGTCAAACCCGCTCTAGCCACACAAATCCTCAAAAGAATACAGGCAGGTGAAAAACCCTGAGCGAGACCGATTCTCTCCTATAATGAAGCAAAGTATAACAATGATCTTACCTTCCTCTTCACAAAATAAGGATCAGAAAACAATCAAACAAAACACATTGAAGCTAGGGTACCACTTCATGCAAAATGGATTCCGAACATCACGCGTCGCAAATTTACTGCTTCTTATCCTCCCTTCGCCATTGCCGCCGAAGCTTGCAAGAGAGTTAACAAACAAGCAAGAAAAAAATTGTTTCACTGATCGTGAAATGCACCTTCAAAACCAATTAATCAATAGCCTGCCGTAACTATCGATTCTTATTCTTCAAGGTCGATTTGATAACGTGGTTTCAATTTCTAATGTCAGCATTGCACTGTGAACCGTCAACTAAAACATGCTTTTGTAGCGCTGTGGTTGTAGAAACCACGCACCATCAACGAATTTCAGTGCCTATCTCTGAACGCGATCTCGAGAATTTGGATGAATGGTTCGGTAGACGTGGTTATGGGTGGCAGTTGAGAATTAGGACAGATTGCGAATGTGGACATCCAATTGCAGAGCTAGGCTTGAATTGGTACATACTAAAACACAACCTAGAAAGGCCTAGTTTTGTTGAAAGCTAGGAGAAAAGGTAGGATAAATGGATAAGGCTATTTTAATTTTCTATGCCTAGACCTCATGATTCAACCTTGAATTTTGTTTCTCCCCGATGAGTCAACACCATTGCATGCTTAGTACAAGTTGGGCTAGCACATCCCTGTTCTTCAGATTAAGTGTGGAGCAGGTTCCACCTCTTCAGCTGCTCCGCGGAAAACCATGTCAATTTCCTACTGCTCAGTGGGGAAAGACCAACCAAGATTGCGACGAGCTTGGTGATATTAATTTACAAAAAATCGTATGTCCGAAACATCGCCGACCATTTTCTTGTCGTTATCTTTCCTATTCAAAAATTTTTTGCACATCCATTAGTTCTCCTTTGAGACCAAGTACACTATGCCCAATATCTCTTTGTCGAATGGTAGAACTATTACAATATTCAAAAGGAGCAAAACAACAACTTCAGGTTTTCATCTTTACCGTCAAAAATAGCGTGAAATATGGCCAAACTGACTCCCAAAAGTCCTATCTGACGGCATGTCGGATGTCATCACGTCGTCATTGACCTCAGAAACTTTATAAAATCAAATTTAAAATAAAACCACAGAAGTTCCCTACCCAGGCATGAGTTACTTTCGGCAATTCACGTACTCATGTGGGAATACCAACCAATAAGTAGAAATTCGAAAAAACGCAGTTCTGATCATAAGCGGACATTGGATGGATGACGTCATCTGTCATCGTCACCAAACCCGCTAATTCATTTTGTCCTAATTACTTCCCAGTAACATCTGCACCTACTGCTAAACATTTCGAGCTTCCGGCACTTTCTTAAGATCCTATTGAAATGCGATCAATTTTTTACGTTAAAACTGACGTCATCCAACGTTCTGACGGATCCGAAACCTGTCTCAAAGGTTGTGCCATTTGAAAAACTATTGAAATAGGTCCAATGGAAAAAAACGTAATGATAGGGTCAGGGGATACTCAGATTTGCTCATATTTTTGGACATAAATAATGCAGCTTTACTCTGTGCAGTTGTGAAAAACAAGTTTTGTTTCTTATTCCAAAGGGGGGACCAAATGGTTTCCCCTAATAATTGAGCAAACAAAACTTAAACGTAACGCTTTATTTGAGCTTTATCCAGCCATTTCTATTGGGGGTCATTTCACGACCCAAATTGAGTTTTTGCCTCATTGAGGAAAACATGACATGTAAAGATCTTGCTTCCAAGAAACTCAATACATGAAATACGAACTGAAAAACATCACAGCTGACACTCCACATCACAGTTTTACTTACTTTCTCGTAGTCAGGAAGTTCACTATATTTGACAGAAAACGACTACAGGTCACTTCTAAAACTGAATTCGATTCAGTTTTGACATCTGCATGTCAAACGTCATATGCTGGCTGGATAAAACCCTGGCAATACGGTGTGAAAAGATGAAGGCACCCTATTGCAAGCATGGAACCATATCGCAGTATTCAACACACCCAATTAAACAATGAGAGTTAGTGACCATATATTTCAGTGGTTTCTTACATACACGGAACATCGGTGATCATGAAGGTTTTCTCACTAAAAAAACAACAACTTCAGAGTCATGCTTCATGCTACCATCTTGATATGTCAACCATTCAATACTACTGCTATAATTCTGTATTGCCCGATTCACATCAAACACTCCGTATTTAAGAGCCACTGTGGCAGTATACCAAGCAGCATAGTTATCAAGAGAACCCAGATTTACAAAATATGTGTCTTCTTCAAATTTTAATACTTCGAATCCTATTGCTTCCAGGTTAGTTCTCAACCAATCAGGTTTGACATAATAAAGATCTCCACCATGCAAATTTACATTGTATTCTGACTCAATTAACTGGGTCATCAAGGCAATGTTAGTTGGGCAGCGCATTGTTATGTTGCCAGCGAAAGTTCCACCTGGCTTCAATGCCTGAAAAATCCTCCGAAAGGTGACAATTTTCTCGTCATTTGGTATCCAATGCAACACGGTGTTAGTAATAAAATGATCAAACCCATAATCCTCAGCAACTGGCAAACTAATACTTTTGGCTGTGACTAGTGATACATTTGAAAGATCTTTGCATTTTTGTTGTGCAACTTTCATTCGTTCTGAACTCGGATCAAGACCATGCACATGTCCATTTGGTCCAACCTACAAGAAAACATGTATTGTACAACATTTCTTTCAATGGTAAACATGTACTGAACCTGGCGTGTTGCTCATTATTTCCTATTAGGATCCTTACTATCTCCCCAAGGTTTTTAGCAAGCAGAACCTGCAATGTTTGTAAAACCTGAGGCACTTCATCATATGCATTTGCAGTATTTTTCATTAGTAGATACTGCAAAAAAGACCATTTCACTTCATGATTAGTATCCTATGTACAGATGTGACAACAGCTACCCAGCCAATGTCAGGTGAACAACAATTTTTCTGTCAAAATGGGTTTCCTGTGAAAAGTTATACATTTTAAAAGGATCCACTGGCAAAAACATAATTAAACATTAAGCAGCCAGGGCCAAATACAGGTTTAATTTTTGGGCAGTGCTTGTGCCGATAGTTAAAACTACCTTGCCAGCCACAGAACCTGGCAAGCCTTAGCATATGTTGACATGGAATAGAAACAGAAAGTATGAAATCGATTTTTGATAATCTGACATGGCCACATCTCAATCAAACAGATATAACCTCAATTAGCAGTGCCATCATGTCCAAAACTCCGCTCTGCATCTCCACTGTTACTCTTAAAATCAAGCACTGTGTCGCTGAAAAACACTTCTTAAGTCCTATTCATCCTTAAAGTTTAACTCTATTGCAGCTATGTAATTAATAGTATAGATTCTTTCTCCAAAAAAGGAACGTTGCAATTCCTAAACAACAAAATAGTGTATTATTAATTGAACCAGCTCACGTGTGCACGTGTCAATCTCACATAACAATTCCACGAGTTACATAATTTTCAGCAGACATGGCTATTCAGAGCAGTGATCAAGAGAAAGTTGTATTGTTGATAACAAAAAAGTTGCAACTGAATGGCTTCCACTGGGAATTATCATCGAACCAGTTGCATTCCATGAAAACCCTGCATATTTAGTTTCAATTTGACTTGACTAGAGATGGTGCTTGCCATTGAAACTGGTCAGTCAAAAACATTTCAAAGAGTGACTATGGCTTGTACGGCAATTCCTGCAACAGCGATAAAGCATACCTACTTCCATAAGTGCATTAAATAGCTTACGCAATTTGGTCTGCCATTGCTGATCGCAACAAACTGCCCCCAAAATTTTTCACAAAATTAACTTTATGCACGTCGCATACTTATGTCAGAAAACAGACAAAAAAGTCTCTATGTCTATTGTTTTAGTAGTTAAATGAACGTAACATGATTCTCATGGTGCTGCAATATCTCTTTAAGACATGAAAGGTTGTGGCACAAAGCGAAACTACATCGAGAGGTTACTACAAAATCTATTTATTTGTGTCATAAGACCTATCCTGACTATTGCTACACAGCGATTCAAGTGAAAACCTCCTTCAATGACAGTTTATGTTAAGTTTCTATCAAATCCTAAATCAACCACATGAACAAACAAGTGCCAGTTTCCTATGCATAGCCTGTCTGTTCAAATTTTAAAAAACCTTAGAAAAAACCAAGCCCATGTACTCCCTAAATGAAAATTGGTTTCCAGAATTTCTAGTATCCGCTGCAATACTACACTCTAAAGGAGATCAAAGTTGTTTAATACTCAATTGCATTTATCCACAAGACAAGAGAAGTCAATGTCATAATTCAGCACAAAGCTTTTCGACCATCATCAGGTGCCATAAAAATCTTTGCATAGTAGACATTTGCGTGTGGACGTTTATGAACATTTTCACGAGACAAAAATTCGTGAAACAAGCCCAAAAGTTTCTTCTCTGGTGAAAGTTTCTCCAAAATAAAGTATTTCTAAAATTTTTGCGGAGCGTAAGGGGCCATCACTTTTCTCGATTTGAGGAGATGCATGTAGAACCTAAGTAGAATTACCTTCCAGATTCACAAAAAAAATTACTAAACACTAAAGTGTTTTTGAAACATTAAAAAAGTACAAAACAAGAAGCCGTCCGTTTTTAGGGAAAATTGCCACCTGCAAGGCCATAAAAAGTGTTCCTAGATATAGTTCACTGCATAATTACTCTTGCCTCTAAGACTCGCAACAAAAATTACAACTAACTAATGAACGACCTTCAAAATATTTTGAAAAAAAAGCTCTGAAAATAGACATTTTGGACATAAATCCCCAACAGCAAGCCAAACCAGATTTTCTGAGATGGTACATGATGCATAACATGCGCATATAGTGTTTCTCCTAAGATTCACACCACAAATATCAAAAATCAAACAAACTGTTCTTGAGATATTGGAAAAAGTCACCGGAAAGCAGAAGAAGATTTTCTTCCGATATGATAGTGGGTATAGTGTGATGTATCCCATATGTTCATATTGAAGTTTACAAGAAACTAATAAACCATTATTTCGATATTTCGAAAAAACCCTGAAAACGGTTATTCTCGGAATCAAGTTGCCATCCGCTAGCTGAACTAGATTATCCCAAGATATTACGCATGCTTCGCAACATTTGTAGTATTTCTGTTAGGACATTACAAATAATTATGAACTAGTTCCTAAATATTTTGAAACCCCCCCCTGAAAATGGCTATTATTGGACGTAAATTTTAATCCTCAAGTAAAACAAGGTTATTCCCAGACATCACACATGGTTCATCACATACATAGTGTTTGCTTTAGATCTACGCCAAAAAAATAACAAATAACAAATGAGCCGTTCTTGAACTATTTGGAAAAATCATGCAAGCCTTTATCCAGACACTTTGAGCCGCAGCCGTTTTTGCATGCAAGATTGAGTTCAGACGCAGTGATAGCACATCCTTAAGAAAGCAAGCGTAGTGAGTCCTTACCTCTAGTGTGGTGAATGTAGCTGGGATGCAGGGGACGCACATACATTTTTATGTCAAATTACTTATAACCATGATAGTATTTAGATATAAGATTTTGCCATGGAATGCATGTTTCAGTAACACTTCTTCCCGCGTGAATAGCTTTTGTTTAGCAGCATTTGAAATTCAAAATAATATCTCTACTTCAGATTGTTGCAGGATAGAGACAAGACTGAACATCCGTCCAGGGTCAGTTTTCAAAATTATGAAGCCAAAGATTCAATTAAAAACTCAATTCAAAGACTCAACTCTTATCGCAGTTACACGGTTCCAAAAACCTGCCTGAATTAAAGCCTGCCATGATAAACATTTTTGGTTGTACGAGTGACTACACCTAAGCCTAACGGGAGGCTTTCTGGACGTGTCACATGACCCATTACATTAGCTATACTGCCCCTAAGACTCACACCGAATTGAAGGGAAACTAATGAACTATTCTTGAAATAACAGGAACAAACTAATTAATTGCCAGCTGCAAGCCAAACACAAGTTGAACAGATATGACACATGGTTCACAGCACCAAAAATTATAAAAAAAGACTGATTGGATCTTGAAACATTTGAAAAAACCCTAAAAATGGTCATTTGTGGGCATAACTTCCCACTTGCAATCTGAATCAAATTTTTTTCGAAAATCTGGCTCCATAACTTTGTTCTAATTTTGATCTTGACTTTCATGCCAAATTTCAGAAGGTTTTTGTGAAGGGCTATCCGGGCAAACATGTCTGCGACGGATGGCAGGACGAACGGAGACCTCATTTTTATAGGACTCTTCAGGTAAAGCAGGATTCCAACAAGAGCTGATGTAGTACGCTAAAAAATGCAAAAAGCGTAGAAAACAAGTCACTGAATTAGTGGACTTCTGCAAACTTAACTGCAAAATATGTGGTAGATCAAAGAAAAGAATAAGACACAAGCCATAAAGCTTCATACCACAAATGATAAAAAATTGACGAAGCGTTCTTGAAATATTATCAGAATATACTAAAAAATGAAAATTGCCACCCGCATGCTGAGTAGCATCACAAGATATATGGCATAGATCATAACATAACATATATTGCGCCTAAGATCGACCCCAAAAAATGACAAAAAATGGATGAACCATTACTGGCATATTTGAAAATTGAAAAAAGGCTGAAAATAGTCTTTTTCCAATGTAAATTACCACCTACAAGGGTACTGAAGTTTTCCTCAGACATGCCACATGGTTCATAACACACAGAATTGCCCCTACGATTCACACCAAAAATGACAATAATCAAATGAACCATTTTGACATCTTCGGAAAAATCCCTGAAAATGGATGCACACAAGACTACCAAAACTTTCCTCAGACATGTCACATGGTTCACAACACACATAGAGTTGCCCCTAAAAATCACACCAAAAATGACAAAAAAACAGATAAACTGTTTATGACATTACTTGGAAAGAAACCCTGAGAATAGATTACCACCTGCAAGCCTAATGAGATTTTCCTCAGAGATAGCTCATAACACACGCACAGTTGCCCCTATAAAGACTCGCACCGAAAATGACCAGAAACGAATGTGCCATTTGAAAAAAACATGAAACAAGCCAATTTCGGACATTGCAACAGGAAAGCCAGCGATACTTTTCAGAGACATGGCGTATGGTTCATGACATAAACCGAGTTTCCCTGAAGAGTCAGACCAAAAATGACAAAAACTGTCCATGATAAATTTGGTAAAAACACTGAAAACGGCCATTTTGGAGGTAAATTGCCACCGTCAAGCCACACAAGAGTTTTTGCAGATATGGCATATGATCAATGATGTAACTACTATTGCAATGATTGAATATTGAAATATTCTTAAAAAACCCTAAAGATAACCACTTTTGGATATATATTACCACCTGCAATCCAATCGAATTTTTCTTCTCAAAAATCCAGCTCCACAGATTTGTTTTGATTAATGATCACAACCTTTATGTCAATTTCAGAAAAATCCGTGTAGCAGTTATCTGAGAAAACGCGTTGGTGGCGGATGGAAGGACAGACAGGCCTCATTTTATAGTACTCTTCTGCTAAAGCGGGGTTCCAAAAATGACTCTTTATGAAAGTTTGACTGATTTCATTCTATAATGATTCATAAATGCAGTTCTTATCATGGCAATAAATAAAAACTAGAGCTAAACAGAGAAAAATGAGAAAAAGCATGGACGGCGCCCGGTGTAGAGTGGAAGGCAATTATAGACTGGAGGGGGCATCGTCCATTTTAGGCATTATTAGGGAGTGCCCCCAAGCCACAACCCCACTACGGGAAACTCTACAGACAGTCCTCATTCGCAAAAACATGAAAGTCCACAGTAAATATTAAATTAAAACCAGTTTATAATCACCTTTTCTGCAAGCAACTCAACCAAATTTCCTGTGCCACATCCAATATCCAGAACACGATCACCAGGTTGGACATCCAGGAGTTCCAGTAAGTTCATAGCATACTTTAACTGAACTTCCTGTGTTTTATAACTGTAAGCAGTAGCAGCTTCAGCTTGGTTATCAGTCATACCTCTCAACTCTAAGAGATAAGATTTATTTTAACAAAGCAGCAAACTGAAGTTGTTTTTTCGGTCAAGTCATCTAAACCTCAACATCATCCCTTGCTCTTTAATGGCATCAAGCATCTGGGTCTAATTTTAAACGAGAAACTGAATTTCAGAAAGCACATTCTCAAGGTTGTGTTGAAAGCTACAAAAACGTTTAGCACTTCTTAAATCTATTTCTAAGTTTGTATCAATATCTGTTTCAAACCAAGCGTACAAAGTTTACGTTCATCCTGACCTTGATTGATTATGGGGATATTATTTACAATAACTGAGTAAAAGATATGATGAATCTTATTGAATCGGTTCAGTACCAAGCTAGTCTCATTGTATCAGGTTGTTGGAAAGATACAAGTAGGATTAAGCTTTACGATGAGTCAGTTTGGGAAACTTTAAGTGATAGATGATGGGCTCGTAGACTTTGTCTTTTCTATAACATTCAGAATGACATGACTCCTTCTTATCTTAAAGATTCGATTCCAACAGAACCATGCCGTAGGGAGAACTTGCGAGCTAGGAACCGCAATTCTTCCTTCGTAGGTAGAACGAACAGATATCAGAATAGTTTTTTTTTCTTGTAGCCATCATTGGTCCTCATAGACACTGCAATTGTCAACTCTGAGTCATACAGTGTTTTCATAACTACCTTATTTAAATTCATCAGGCCAGAAAAGTCAGATATCTTTGACATATCTGACAAGTATGGTGCATCCCTGCAAACTAAACTAAGAGTAGAATTCTGTGACCTTCACTCTCATTGTTTTGATCACAATTTCAATAGTAACAGTCCGACTTGTAAATGTCAGGTTGAGGAAGGAACAAATGAATATTTTCTCTTGCGCTGCCATTTGTATACTCGTCACCGTCAGAACCTTCTCTGTGAAGTCTCTAACATTATTGGTAATGATACTACCACTACTACTGGTAGTACTTGCTCTACTTTGTATTGGGCACTCTCTCCAGTGAACAATAAACGAAACAAGTAGAAGTATTATTGGTAATAATATAACGATTCTTCCAGACTGTCACGTAAGTTCCCTCCTTCTATACAGAAGCAATGTTTACAATTGTGTATCAAATAAATTGATACTAGAGCCTACAATCCGATTCTTGAAATGTTCAAACAGATTTCGATATCTTGAGGCTTTCATGGACCTTTCTGATTGACGCTGTACTTGCAGGTTTCTATTTTCTATTTCTGCATTTTCAATGCCCATGATCTTCTTAAAGTACATTTTGTCGTTGCGTGTTCTTTTTCTAGTTTGTCTGTTTCCAATGTCATTTTCGTTAATAGTGCTCCTTGTCCTTGTTTCTTTTGTTATACGGGGGTGGAGCATTGGTGCCTAGCGAGGGGGCAATCCACGCTTTACCAATGCTCTGCCATAATCGTATTCGTTTCTTCTCTATTATATGAATAAAGAAAAAAAATTATTTTATAAACTGATCGCCAAATCGATCTGTTTTTCTTCTACAGTAACTTTGAAGCTGGCAAAACTTATTGTATAACTGTTTTTTGTGTAACTTATTTACCAATATACAAAACCTAAATTTGCAACTTTTCAATAACAGTGGTATTACAAACAAACTACACACAATCCTGAAAAAATGTGTGATATAATAATCAGGAAAACTGAGTGGCAAACCATCCAACTATTCAATCATCTATCCAGTAAAGATCCTCTCTGGACAATAAATACAACAAAGCTAATCAAGGGTTCTCTCAGATATGATACATGGTCCATTCCTTATTAACTAATACTGACATGCTTAAGCAAAACCAGAAAAGAATAATTAACCGATTATGATATAATTTTCCAAACACTCTCAAAATCACCATTTATTATCTGGCCATGTCCGAGCCAAACAAAAGTTTTCTAAGATGAAGAATGAACGAAACGCTACAGCGTAACGAGCGACGTAACGAGAAGTGTATGATCATACTAGGAGTATTACACTCCAAAGATGACTACTATAGTACTAACTTCCTTCCTGTTGACAATTTGTATCTTAAGTTTCACACAAAACATTAGAAAAACGTAAGTGACCAGATCCTCCCAAATGTGAAAAGAGCCCCTAAAAAGCCCTATAGTGCACACAAAGGGCTCAGTCCAAGCCAAAGAAGAGTTTACCCAGATATGAAACACAGTTTATATGATACTACTTGTCGTGCTCTCTACTTCCACAACAAAAATTTCACACATATTCCGCAGCGATAGGTAAGCATCACTTTAAAAATTTTTCAAATTCACAAAAGTTAAACTACATCATCTCTTTGGCCCAGAATTCCCCATAGTTTTATAATGAGTCTGCATTGCATGGACTAACATTAAACACTAGCAGGAAAAGTCAAGAAAATGCAATGTATTTACACTTGTCTAGTTCCCAAAGCTCATAATTTACGTTTGAATTTAGAACACTGTTCTCTATCACACCCTTTCAAGCCTAAACAATGTGAAAAGTCACAAACTCCAATCTCTGTAAACCAAGCGATCCAGTATGTATCATGAAACTCTTTCTGGGAAGTGGGGGTAGCTTTTTCTTCTATCCCACAGAGTGTAAACAGTGTGTAAGCAAGTTTTGGAACGCCATGGAATCAAGAAGAAACTACAAGTAACCAGATCTAACAAGTCCTGTGGTCCTGTCCACGAGAGAAGGATCATGTACAACACACCATAAAGAAATCTCTACGACCTGTACTACTGCAAAGTAGTCCAAGACAGATTACCTAGCACTCAGAGAAGAATTTAAATAGGCTATAACAAGGGTCGTGAGGGAATCGAAGAACTTTGGAAATATAATATCAAGTGAGTGTACATAAGTTTGTAATCAGATGCTACTATTTATCAGAATTCAATTGGAGTAACTTTTGATCAAGCTACAATGGTAAAAGTTGAATGTTTATTATGAATAAATCTACATTTTCTTAACGCCCAAATCTGTAAATGCTGTGTCAAACGTATTCCTACAATAAAGCGTGCAGAGCAGAGCCAAGTCTTGCAACCTGGGGTAAGAAGATTTTACACAAAGATGGGGCGATAGTATATTCTTGAAGGGCAGTTGAATGCCGTTCCTATGTGGCATTTTTTTAGCTTTAAAAAAAGGAGTTCAGGCAAGCAAAGTTAACCTACAATAAGATATGGTAATTATTAAATCTCCTTCAACATTTTCAATCCATTATTACGTATTGCCAAGGGTTTGGCATACCTTACGAAGTAGGTAGAGTACTGCGAAAAAGAACCAATGTATTCACACTTGTTGCACGCCTCACCTACATTACGCGTGCAGATCATCGCACGCACTCACGAGTTTTTCTTACGAGAGGCCTGAATCTTCATCCTTCAATATAGAAAGGTTCCCTTTGATTAGCTCACATCTCAACTTTTGCCAAATCGAGAAGTGAAGGTAATACTACTGCGCCATGCAGAAGTCACACAATGCCTAAAACCCTAATAAAAGCCAATGATGTCATTAGAATGCACCTTAATACAGATTGCTTTGATCGTAGAAGTAGCTTCTACAGTAAATGTTGTCACTGGAGATATAGCATGCCAGGCATCTTGGCACTGTAAACGTCTAAAATATAAAACAAGAACATGCATGGTAATTGATAAAACTTTTCAATTCTCTGCTAATCAATAAAATGCACATAAAAATCTGAATAAATTTCAAAGACATTTATAATGATACTGAAAAAAATTTGATAGATACAGAGAACAATTTGCCAGAATAAAAATTCCAATATGCATGACAAATACTTGAACTAAAGCATTACGTTTAGTACAGTCGGACATACAAAATAATTATAGGATACTAAAACAAAACTCTTTACAGCAGCGACAAAAACATCATTTGCTCCAGATGTACCTATAGGCCACGCCAATGCACCCAATTTAGGAAGCTACTGCATCAGCGTAATTATACACAGTGGAAGTACTGAAAAAAACACGTCCTTCACAAAACTGACAGGGCCAAATAGTAAAAGCCTGCAACATGGGAGGAAATCATATCTTGATTTGTCTTTGCTTGACTGAATATCAGGCAAACAAACTTTGACTTCAGAAAATGAGCAAGAAAACACCTTGAATCAATAGGAATCACAAGAAGCCAAAAACATAGCTGAGCACACAGGGTAAAGGGTTAGAACATATACTTCAAGCGATATTACATGAGGCAGAAGCCACCAGCACCTATCAGCAAGGTTTTCTGACAAGAAAAACGGCTTGTTCAGAATCGTGAATCATACCACCGTCTGCATCTTTTAGCCAATGAACTGTGTCTGCAACTTGTTCAATGACTTTACGAATGTTGTACCTATCATGCAAACTTGCATTTAGCCATTCAACATAATTGTCCATAGATCCCAGATTAGTATTGTATAAAGCTTTCTCAAATCTCACAATCTCAAATCCCGCATTCTGTAGTTCATTTTTGAGCCAATCATAACTGGCATAGTTTTGTTTCTCTTTGGCAAAATTAAACTTGTACGATTTTTCAACGAAATCTACAAGTAATGCAATATTGGTTGCATTGCGCATGGTTGAGTTACCAACAAATGTTCCACCAGGTTTCAATGCTTCGAAAACACGTTGAAACGTAGCAATCTTCTCATCAGATGGAATCCAATGCAGGACTGAATTGGTGACAAAGTGATCGTACAAATTATTGGGATCAAACGGAAATTCTACGCTTTTGCATATATGGAACTCCACATTCTTCAGGTGACACCAATGTTCCTGGGCAACTTTAATTCTTTCCGAGCAAGGGTCAATTCCAACAACGTAGCCCAGAGGGCCTACCTATAAAAAAGGAAAATGAAATTTTTATTCTAATATAGATAAGAAAAGTCAATGTAATGTTTAAGGAGAAATTAGATCCAAGACGCACTCTCTCTGATACTTTGGACAGAAGATAAATTACTTCTCAATAATTGCAGCTTATTCCACCAGAGCAGAGGAAATTTGAGAGAGAGACAATTGAATATATTGCCAATCAGATCGCTTTCCTACTGCAGCGGGAAAATACATCAATTACAAAAATTTGTTTACTGCCATTGTACGGCCCATTGACAACGAGCTACGGCATTTCATGACATTCATATAACTATATGCATGACTGAAGCTGTACTTACACCACCCAGGATATTAGAATTTTTGTGCGCATCAGGTGCTTGACCAGTTTCAGCCCAAATTTCAACAGTCCCTCTGTTAACCACAACCCTAATCTCGGGAGAAGGAGAGGGGGCGCATGTGAAGTGATGACAATCATATGCTACATAGTTGTTTAACAAAAGGGACTGTTCTATTCAAAGGAGTAATCAATACAATGCACATTAAAGACCCAAGACATGGCACATTAATTTAAGGACGTACATGCAGCAATCGCTCATACGAATTTTGTCTTCTCAGAACAAATTTAGAAGAACATCATGTTTTAAGGAGCAAAAAAGTTAAGAACATGCTAAGAACAGGAAGGCTTCGATCTACTAAAACGTTTTCAAGAATAGTAAGATTTTGTACTTGTTTTACACATGACATCCACTAACAGTCAACCATAAAAATATACTTTATTGCATGAAAATTTTGCGGTCCTTTTAATTTCGAGGTTTTTTGGGTCAAAATTGCATTTCGCGGCATTTCAATTTCACGGTTCAGGCAAAACTGTGAATTTCGCGGCGTTTTAATTTCGCCGTTCAGGCAAAAATACAGACTTGGCTGCATTTCAATTTTGCGGTCAAAGTAAAAAAATAAAAACAGAAATGACTAGCTTGTTCCAAAATGGTGTATTTTTCACTCGCTTTTGACAAAATATAAACAAAATAACGTCTCACAGTATACAAAGCGGATTTTTGGTGCATTCTAATTTCGCGGTTGGCTCCAAATACAATTTTTCACGGCATTTTAATTTCAAAGTAGAGCTGGAAATGCATTTTTTGCAGCATTTCAATTTCGCGTTTTTTTTTTAACTTGACGGCGAAAGAGTAAAATTTTCATGCAATAAAGTATATACAGTGGACTCCCCATAACGTGAACCTCCCTAAACAATTTTTTAGTCCCTTGAAAGCATATAAGGCTATTTTCACTCTCCATAACTCGAACGACCTGACAAGTGACAACAATTTAGAATCTTTTTGAATAGAACATATGAAGTAAACTTGTGAACAGATAATCAAAGTTATACTGAGATATAATCCACAAGGCAGATAATTAATCAAATATTTGATTTCCTTTCATCAGACTTATGTAACTTATGTATCAGGGAGAAACTGCTAAATTTCCAAACTCCCTATTACTCAAACCTCTCCTTAACTCAAACGATTTGTGATTCCCCTCATGAGTTCGAGTTACGGGGGGTCCACTGTATATCAAATATACAAAAAGACAAAAAGACTTTAGCAACATCAGAGATATTAGCCAGGGCCTCTCATTTAGATGTGTGCGATCGCACGCGCACGCGCCCACACACGCACCCACGTCAGACGAATTCTAAGTGCGATTTATAGCACGCGCTGGAGTCTATAACCCCACCAGATTTTTTTGAAAATATAAGTTTTTTTCAAAATATATTTAGGCTTACTTACATTTGCAGTGTAGATTGGACATGTTCCTTTTAAAAATCTTACAGACTATCCATTCCACACCAAGCTACCTATATACAACTTTCTATCGCACCTAGGTATTAGGTATCATTTGCCTGTTGATCAACTTTCACTCCACTTCGCAAGAGAAAAGGTGAGGGGAGTGTCTTGCTACAAGAAGAGCCAGCAGATGGGCATCCAGTGGATCGTCTACCGGCATTTGGCGGGAAACATAAGGATTGAGTTTTGTGCATATTTTTTGAGAGGTAAACTGGTTAACTATAAAATCATTATGGTGCATTATACAGCTACATAATTGGATAGGAAAGATTATCATAAAAAAAAGTTAGTAATTGTGCCATAAGCATCGATCATCCATGTTGTACATCATCTAGACTGAAACGACTCTTTGTGTTGGTGCATCGCTAGACTGTCTCAGCTGAATCGTTGTATTGATGTGGTTGCCTACACGACTGCATTGGTCTTCTCACTGGAGTCATCAAATCTGAAATGCCCATGCTTCATCCCACATCACTTATACGGCAAAAACAAAAGAAACGAGCTTAGCAATCCCTTCAAAATTATCAGTTCCGGTAGGATTGCAACGATCTGTAAATCAGAAATATCCCCCAACAAAGAGATAAATTAAAGACATCAGAATTAACGATTTGATTGTCCAAGTCTTTGCAATATTTAACGTGAGGAAGCTATCAAAGTACACTACACTGCTGATCAAACAGCGTATACGATAAGTGAAATGCAGAATGCGGGGTGAAATGTATGTCCACAATGAACCGTGTCTTGCGACCTGGGTCGAGAACAATTCGACGCTAAGATGGGGTGGCAGCTGCCATATGTCTACAACGGCTTTGCGATGCTTGAGGGCTGAAGGTTAGCTAGTTGAATGCCTTCTTTGAATAGCATTTTTCACCTTAAAGAGAAGGGGTTCAGATAAGCAAAGGTAACCTAAATTACAATATGATAATTAGTAAATCTTCTTACGTACTTCTGTAAAGCGATCGCCACGGCTTTTATACTATGTGTCAAAGGCAGTGAGAGGCCGATACTGTGAAAAAATTGGATGTAGGCTGTTCGCATGTATCTTAGATGCCAGCTATATCACACGTGCAAATCATTGCACGCATGAGTTTTTTTTTAATGAGAGGCCAGATTAGGCCATTTTACGTTAGAATGTGCTGCATAAGGACATTTAAGGGTTAATTGTATGAATTACAGCTGAACCTCTAATAGCGGCCAATTACGAAGCCACATTTAAGTGGCCGTTATTGGGAGGTGGCCGCTATTCAGAAGTTTACTAAAAAAGGTCTTCAAGCTCGAATTCATTTTTCACCCCCATGCGAATTTGAGTTAGAAAGTTTTGATGGTAATGAGTACATAATGAATGCTTTAGAAGTAACTTTGTGCGCAAAACGTCAGATGATGCAAGACAAAAAGCAGAACGAATACTTTAGTGGCCGCTTTCAGAGGGGAACTTCCTTTTGCTTTTCTCATTTGGCATGGCACCAGGTGGCCCATAAAAGTTGTTGAGAGGTGGCCGCTTTTCGGAGGCTCTCTGTAAAAGAAAATATATGAAAAGCCTTAGGGACTGGAATCAGTGTCCGTTATTGGGAAGCGGCTGCTATTCGGAGGTGGCCGCTATTAGAGGTTCGACTATAGTCCAGAGAAGCATGTTTTTAACTCTACACTGAATTCTCTACAGCAAGCAGAGAGCAGAGTGGACTTCATTCTTCTGCTATAGAATAAAGAACAAGAAAGTTCACAATTGCAACATATGAGAGAATCGCATATACTGTAAACCTATCTGCAGGGGTCCCAGCTCCACACACTGAGTTCTTCCTGGCTGTGATGCATCTGAGAAGCACCTGTGAAGTTAACTAGAAATCTGTCAAGTTTCAAATGTGTCATCAGTTCTAGAATACTCAGTGTGCTGTTATGGTGCAGCTGGAATCTGACCCCTACCAGCCTGCCACTAAAGCTGACAATATACTCACCTTGTCAGCAATCAAGTTTACAAGATTACCAGTACCACATCCAATATCTAAAACGCGACTGCCAGGCTGCACATCAAGAAGCTCAAGAGTTTTCTGAGTGTACCTGAGTTGCACCTCTCTTGTTTTCTCCAGGTATGCTGAAGCAGCATTTCTAGCATCATCGTCGCTCATGACTCTCTACATCAACACAATGAATCTATAACATCCAGTAGATTACGGCACAAAGTGCAGATCATATAGCATCTTCTAGCTTTCACAAATTCAATTGATTTTGTATTACCAGAACAAAAGCGTCCAATACCCAGAGATATAATTCCAAAAATTTTCTTACGCATGAATGACATTGAGAATTTCTAATTAAATGTGCAACTATAGACATTCACTACCAAAATGGAAAGCGGTTGCTATATCAAAATATCCACTCCGTAGCGAATCCAGGAATTTTTACTGGAAAGGTGTTTAGATTACTATGGGAGTTAAAAGAGGGGTTTGCACTTATGCTAGTTCGGAAGGAGGAGCAGAAAAACTTCTGGATGCTAAGCTTGGTCCACACCCCTCTAGACCCCCCCCCTTGGACCCACTCTACCTATCATGACAGTTTTCCTGACAGCTCAGTTACAGTAGGTTTCTCTACATCTGCGGTAAAGTAGTTCAATGACCTGATAATTGTAGATAAGGGAGAGAACTGTCCAGCTTTAAAGACTGTTCAAATTAAATCACAGCTTCTGACTTTCATGGGCTCAGTTGCACAGACCGCTCGTGTGTAAATCACAACTCAGTTTGCACAGTTGGGTAACTGTGTCCAACATAATAGGCAATGTTTACAGGCAATGCTTACAATGGTTGAACCACACTGAGTGAAGCATGTATACATATATGCATGCCAAACAATGCATATCCTGCTTGAAACCTGTCCTTTGACTTCTTATCTTTGCTACTGTACTCGAGTGAACAAGTCAACATAAATGGCTGCTTAGTACATAACAATCTCATGAATTGAATTGTTGAGAGTTCGGATCCGTAATATGTAAATGTAATACTTTCGAGTTGAAGTGTTGGTTGGCTGTTTTGGGCATCAAAACATAGAAGGTGGGTGCAAAGCTGTACCCTGCAGAAGACTCCTAAGATGGGCAGGTGGAACAGTTTCTTGAGCCAGGTCAAGCTCATGAGATATGACACCACATTATACCAAATTAGGTAAAATAACCCATGCTCTACCATGTTTCTTTCTTATCGCCTCAAACTACCAACAAAAACTCAGAAACAATCCTAAAACTTCACTGCGTATACTACTATTCAGTTTTTTGCAACTCTCCAAGGAAATTCTCTGATCGGAAAAGTTTAACAGATTTCTTCCATGGTGCAAAATTTTGCAAATCATAACAGGACAAGGAGAAAAATAGTTCAAACTAACTAACAATACAAGTCATCGCGTACCTACTCGTCTCTTTGACATGAATGCAAAGCCCCGCAAAAATATATTTCTATGACATTCCAAAAATATTAATGCTCCAACAGAGTATAATAACAATGGCACTGCCTGACAATATTGCAATAAAGCGAGAGCAAAGCACTGAGTGTAGTAAACATAATAGGAGGGCAACAGAATGAGGCCTTGGATCACACATAAGAAGACTGGAGCACTTCTGCGAATTTCCTGTAAAATCGGTGAAGTATCTCTGTCAACAAAAAATAAATCATCATATACGGTAGAAAAGGAAAATTCAAATAAGCATCTGATTTTTCTAACATCCTATCTAGGATGGTGACATACCTTAAGGGGAATTTTTGCGGGAAGAAACTTCCGCCGCTTTCAGGGTTTTTGGGCAAACCTGTGAAATTAAAGGCCTCATTCCCACACAATTTATCCACAACTAAATCCCGAAAATTTGTTCCACAAAAACTATGGGAAAATTCTGAAAACCTTAAAAGTAGTGCATTCTTTATCAATTATGTTTGAACTAAGGTCTGCTGTCTCTAACCGTGATGAGTGCAGCAGTGCTGAGATTACTAACAAAATTAGCTATAACAAAAAACAAAAATATATGTCCAAATACTGGCATTTGCACATTCAGAGTTGAAAAATATATATTCATACATATAATATAGATAATCAAGCACATTAAATACCGATACGGAACACATGATAACCAACTACTTCTGATCCGACACAACTATTTCATGGCAGCTGTATTTTAACAAGATCAAATAACTGAAAGCCAATATCGAGATATCAAAATCTACTCGCTAAAATGATAATTCCAGCCACTAATATTACCGCCATATAAAGAATACATAAGAACAACACAACGTTTCTCCTCTTCTTCTTAAGAATTCCAAGAAATACAGTGTATACACAATCTTTTGAAACAAAAAATGATCTCAATAATACCCTCACTGAATGATTAAAACCACCTCGTTCATATAATATAAATCCAGGCAACATAAACAAACAAAAAGCAATTGAGCACATAGTAATTCTTTGCAAAGCTCCAGGCCACCCATAATCAATATTATTTATCATAAAACTAATCTTCCAACAATCTGAGTACCATATTCGGAATTTTCAGCATGCTTTATCATTCAAGATTTACAAATCCATTGATAGTACCACCCCACTTCATGAAAATCAAGATAATTGTGCACCCCCTGCTTATTTGACCCACACCCTACAATAAGCACAAAAACGCATTGCACATGATACATACCAAAACTACAATGATTTGCTTGATTCACGATTTTCACTTTTCTCCATAAATTTAAAAAAAGTCATTAACACGTTGAAGCCCAGCTAGGAGAAAACTTGGTTTTGCCGTCATTTTTAGGGTCTCATCTTCAAATGCAAATTTAACCATATTCCCAGCCAATTAACGAGGTCTAGCCATGTGTGCTGCATGCAGCACTGAAATGTGATCCAAAATCACCAGTAAATCTGCGTCGATTAGCTGTACTGAATCTGGTGCAAATTTTTTACTTTTTTCAAGAGAAAAGCCTTTTCGGGCAGATGGTCTGGGCCTGAATGAGTTAACTAATTATGCATCCAAACATTGACAGGCTGACAAAAAGGCAGAGAGATGTAGTAACCTTCATTTTATAGAATGGGGAGAATTCGGGAGAGCCTAAAAACTAAGTGCATCAAAAGTATGAACCTTGCCTATGCTTAACTATGAACCACAGGAGCTTAGTTTGGGTCTAATGTATAGTGAAACCTACTTCCGCATGCGGCATTACTGTGGTCAACAATATATGAGCAACGAAGAACAAAATCACAGTGATTTACTGTAATCCTCACATAGCTTTTACAATGCTACAGCATAATTAGGTTACCTCCACATCTAACAAAACTTAAACTTGTATTTTCCATGTTTGCAGCACAATGGTTATAGCATTACTGAACAAAAGCAGTTGCAGGCTCGCAAATGGCAAATATAAACATCATCAGGAAGCAGCAACAAGATCCAGGTAAAGCAATATGCAGGGGCATTTAAATGGTACAAAGAGCAGCTTGGGCATGGTATGCACACCTGCCATGTTAATGAATGCCACTCCTGCATTGAACAGGGAAAGCTGAGATAAGCAAATTGCATACAAAACAGCTAATGGATTGAAGATCCTCTCAAAAAAATGGGGAAAACCCATTGCCACAATTATTTCTAGCTATGTAGGACAATGCATGAATTTATTAAAAATAGATGTGCGTGTAACATACAGTGCAAATCTGTGCTTCTGAGCAAAATCCACTCACCAGAAAGAACAACGAGAACAGGGATCTTCAGAAGCAGTTTGCGCGAGGAACAATCACAAAATAACATTGAAATATCCCTTCCCCAGTGACACACAAAATACTTGGGTCTAGAAATGTGTGACTTTGCAATTAAACGCACAGCAGAAGGTTGGCAAAGTTTAGCAAGGGTCAATGCAAAGTGCTAAGTTGATAATCTGATATACGCAAGCGCCCGAGTCTGAAAATTTTCCTGCATCATCGCTTTTTACGGAGCCATGTTAGCATTATTTCAATTTATTTTTACCTCTTATGTATTGCATTAAAAGCATTTATACCCCTGTGACAACACCACCATGAAACTGCATATTCGATGCAGAAATGGACCCCTAAAGATTCCAGCAAATCACTCTGTAGAATGCAACATTAGCACGCCACAGTTTTCCAAAAGCATCCGTGACAGCAGTGTTATTCCTTGTGCGAATGTAAAATGGTACTTAAAGTAAAGCAGTAAGATGGTTATCGAAGATTGTGCTTTATAGGACTGCTCGGTCTGAAGTGAGTGTTAACAAAATCGATCAAACTTCAAGATTAAGTGTGCCTGGCATGTAAGGGAATTGCAATTTGAGAAAGTACCCATGTCTAGCAAAAGTAAAGAATGAAGCTATCTAGTGACCTACCAAGGACTTATGTCTTGTTTCGGTAATTGTGAATGAGATCTTGTCCAATTCCAAAGTTGGAAAATGTTGGCCTACATTAAAATCCATGGGGAGGGCTGGTTTCTAGACTTACCATAGTAAGAAAGAGTGCATTACATTATAATCCACGGGGAGGGCTGGTTTCTACACTTACCACAGTAAGAAAGAGCGAGCATCGGACAATTCTCATTCTCATCACTAAAGTAGCGTCTAATGCCTGTTTTATACGATGGGACGCACCAAGTTGCGCATGACAAAAATGGCAGGTGCCAGCCCAGCGCGAACAGAGCAGGACATATAAAGCCACACAAACACCTGGCTCGACCTGGTGCGACTAAGTCGTGCCGCCCATCCTAGGTGATGGGCCGCATGACCTAGCACGACTTATAAAACCAAATGTCGAACTTCAGTCGCGCCGACAATGAGTTCTGGTGAGGAGATAATATATTGAGATGGTTTAGCGCCATTTGAAGAGTGAGTTTGATATTTGGGTTCGAAAACCATCCTGTCGTATAAATCAATCACAAATTTGACCCCGCACCGCTGTCAAACTGAGATAGCGATCAGGAGTGCTAGAGCGACCCATCGTACAAAACAGGGGTAAGATATGCGGTATGCTTTAGCATGGATTTCCTGAAACAATTAATCCTTTGTCGGAAAGGGGGGGGGGGATTTGCTGCGCCGATTTTTATGAAACCAAAATCCTTTTGGGCACCTTTTAGCACAAAAATTGCTATCCTCCCATTTTTGGTGCTGGAAGTACGAGCCCGTGTCTGAGGGGCAGTTTTCAGCAATCTGACGGGCCAAGAGGATTTTCGTCGATATCTCACATAGGTCAGCACCAATCATCTTCTAACACGGCAGGAACATTGTTCCTCTTCGTTTCAATTCACAGGGGCTATTGCACAGGCCCGAAAAGTCACCAACATTACCTTATTTTTTAATTTCCAGACCGGTCTGTAAAATACCCTACCCATCCTTTTGTTGACCCAATATTTGCAATACATAATGAACTTGGTATTCTCTATCTATGTGCCAAGTTTCAATTGTATTGGGCGTCAGAAAGTGCCAAAATTGCCCTAACCAATGTGTCCTCAATACGGAGCCCTTATACCGAGCATCTACAGTATAGCAGGGTCCGGTCACCCGTTCCAGCCCCCTAAACAGACAACCAGACGCCCAAATTTGACCAAAATTGGTATGCAACTTTGTATTAGACGCCTTTTGATGTGTACCAAAAATTAACCTTACCACTTTAAGGGAAGTATCATTCGCAAAGGAGGGGGGTGTACCAACCTCCTTTACTGCTCGTACCCTAGTTTTTAATGTTACCGATGAAGGGCTAATAAAATACCTCCAGCATCTCTTGTTCTTGAGTGTTTAAAAATTTCCCGCGTTGCTACTTAAGCCATGCACGCATATCAGATTATTAATCCATCATGGCCTTGCAGCACATTTTCAGTTCATTGCATGCAAATATGTTTTTCAAAATCTATCACTGCAAAAGTAATGTTCTCTCACAATGACAATGTAACTCTGGGTAGATGTGTATTGTTGATTCGCGCAGCGCTCAGCGCGCAGCGAATCTTTAAAATCAGCTCCGTTCCGAGGGAACCAAAAAGGTAGATCAC
>JAOBRC010518674.1:0-38670 GCA_027575255.1 Scolionema suvaense | reverse complement strand
CGATTTGAACCAATCACTGTAGATATTGAACAAAGAGCCCGATTCCATTGTTTTGAATAGGAACGGGAGTCTTTAATACACAATTATGCTAGTAAAAGCAAATGTATTATACTAAGAAAGAAAGTTTTGAAAAGTAAAAGCTGATTTACTATAATTCGAAGAAATTTTCGAAATCAATATAAAATGATTGCCTTCAATGAGCTCTGTCAGAAAATGTCTAATTAGAATATTTCAGCAGGGGATGTGAAAAATGGGAGTATAGGCCGACTTTTTGCCATTTGGGACTTAAAAATTTAAGTTTTCTAAAGAAAAAATATTTTTTACATGTGTTACCATTAACATGCAATGATTCTAGCCTTTGTACATCACTTTTGGCAGAAATTCCAATCGACAGGCATTTTTGGTTCCTGTGGAAAACGAGTATTGCCAGGCTCCATAAACTTTAAATGCATATATTTTGCGGACCAGATTACCTTTGGGACAAAAATTGAAGATTCTCTCTCATTAAAATAAGTTGTCTTACTTTCAAGTCTATAGCTATAGTGGGCCTTCCGATAAGGGTAGTTGAACCACCCCTCACTCCCCTTGTATATTGGAGCAGTAAAAAAGGTGTGTTATGGTAACCGTTTAGAAAACTTTAAAAGTAAAGCTAAAAATGAGAAAAGAATTACGAAACCCGTGAACTTTGTAAACAAGAAATGTTATTGTTCGTTTCCCAACCGAATCAAACAAGTTTAGGTTTTGGGTTTTCAGTCAACTTTGTAGTTGCGATATGGCAGTAGCTGCTCAAAAATTCTGTTTGTAGTTGGCGAGGCAATAAAAGTTTTAAGTAAGTGTTAGTCTTGTAGTATTGATTTTTTACATGCTAGGTACTTCTGATCTTTCCTCTCTCTTGTTCATTTGTGCATCTTTAGATGTAGAAATGTATACTTCTTCTTTGATAGCTCTAGTTGGAAACTTATTGTCTTTCGTCAATATCTCTACATGGTCCCAGTCTATGTTGTGTTTGCTTGTGTATAGATGTTCTGACAACCCGTATAGTTTATTATCAGATTTATTTGTATTATCGTCTTTGTGATTTTTGGTCTTGGATACGTGCTCCTTAAGTCTTGTTTTTAATTTTCTGCCTGTTTGACCAATGTATTTTATATTGCATTCTTCCTCTTTACAACCAACTTTATAAACGAACCACTCAGTTTTTATGGCATTAGTTTCTGTTTCATTGACAGTTTACTTTTCAGTGTTTTCCTTTGGTCAGAATCACCTCCACTCTGGATTGTTTGGTGAAAATCTCGTCCACTCTGGATTGTTTGGTGAAAATCACCTCCACTCTGGATTGTTTGACAATTCTTTCAATTTTGTCAGACGCTCCTGTTTCATGTGGCATGAACTTTTTCTGGTTTGTTGCTTGTTTTATTTACCCCTTGTGTCATGTGACTGAGTGGTATTCTAATCTGGGTTTCTAGAAAAGATCTATTGTAGCATCATTTTCTTCCTGATATAATTCAATTCTTCTTGTAAGTCTTTTTCTTCTGTGCATACAGTTTTTGCTCTCTCAATCAAAGCTGAAACTACTGATGCCTTACTATGAATGCTTACAGTTGATGTGTAGTGTATGTATTTCGCAACATGTGTTGGTTTTTTGTAATCCTTGATTTTTAGTTTCTTGTCTACCCTTTCTATGAGGCAATCTAAAAATGCCAACTTTCCATCATTCTCTTGCTCCAGTGTGAATTTCTCTTGCAGATGAATAGAATTTAGTTCTTGTAACATCATTTGTGGATCATTTTCAGTAATAATTAAAGTGTCATCCACTTTCCTTAGCCATATCCATGGGGTATTAGCCATTTTATATGTGTGGTTTCTTTCCAGTGCTTGTATATACATTTCACAAATGTTTTAGATGCTGGAGATTCGTCTTTGTGTACAATATAGTTGTTTTCATATTTGGAATACATATGATGTACGGAAACTTCGGCTAGTCCAATAAGTGCTTATTTGTTCATTTTTGGCTGGAAATCATTTTTCAGAATTGCTTCCCGAATTGCTTAGAACTCTTAAAATTTCACCCTTAGGTAGAGATGTGTACATTTCCAAGTCAAAACTTACCATATTGTCATTTTCGAGATTTCGAGGTCTCTCACTTTATTTACGAGTGACACAGTGTCTTTAATGTATGCTGCCCTATCCTCTGCTAGCGGTTTGACTTGTTTGGACACCTCTATTGCAATCTTGTAAGTAGCAGAGCCTTGTGTGTTGATAATCAGCCTTATTTTCAATTTTAGTTTTGTGAGCTTTCAATGTTGGTCTTGCAGTGCTTTCAATGAAAAAATTGCAGGCGCGCAACATATTTTCCTGGTCAAGGCGCGGCATATTTTTAACTTCTTAGTTAGTTCACTTTTACACAGAATTACAAACTTGTAGCTGGAATCGCAAGAACAGTCCTCAGAATTCATGAAAACAAGCGGTGGCAAAAAATTGCCATCGGTTATATCGCTGAAAACGGTAATCGGCCGCATTTATTTCCGGCGGTCCAGGGTTCGAAAATTACAAAATTCTGAGCAAGGGTCAAGTCGGACCGAGCTATAGCTAGCTATCTGATCCGACTGAGCTATACCACTTACTGTATGTAGCAAAGAATGATTACTTGCAGTAGTGAAAGTTAAACAAGTAGGCCACTGACCGTAAAGGCAAATTCTACATGCTCTGTACAATCCACAATTATTCACTTAGACACAAAATAATCCCTTTGTTAGCTCGAGTGGCCATCTGCCGCATTGGCAAAGCAGTTCATGTGAGTGACGAATTGCAGTGGTCGACAGGAAAAAATGGGCGTCACAGACTCCTAAGAGAAATGCACGCTGCATGTGACCTAACAGACACGCTTGGTTCTGCAGCACAGGGTCAGATATTCGGTTGTTTACGGGAAGCAAGTTTAAGTGTTGACGGCAATTTTTTGCAGGATGGTTTAATTAGATAGTAGTGTAATAGATTTTCATAGCTACCTCTTATGTCAGAGACGCGCAAATTTTCAGAGTAAAACATACTGAGGTCATGAGCGCGCCTAGATTGATTTCAGGCGCTTATGGAGGAGCGCACGCGCTATTGCGCGCCTTAGAATGAAAGCACTTGGAGTAATCATGTTTAGTGCTTTTATCTGGTCTTTTAATAACAAATTCTCTTCATTATTGTAAGGACTTTAAGCATGGATTTACCTCTGCTCTGCACCTGTCTGCATCATTCTATTTCCTCATTCCGTATCTTTCTTCCTCATGTAATTCTTTTTCGACTCCCGCTTTAGCAGAAGAGTCCTATAAAATGATTCCTGTCCGTCCTTCGGTCGGTCGGTCCGTCCGTCACCAACGCATATTCCCGGATAACCGCTCAATGATTTTTTGTGAAATTTGGTGTGCTGATGACAATCTGTAATTGACGAAAAGTGATGGAGCCAGACTTTTGAAAAAAAGTTTTGTTAGTCTTGCAGGTGGCAATTTATGCCCAGAAATGGCCATTTTTAGGGTTTTTTAAGAATATTTCAAAATCTAACCATTACTTTTTTGTGGTTTTTGGTGGGCAATAGTAGTTATGTTGTGGACCACCTTGCAGATGGCAATTTATACACCTCCCAAAAAGGCATTTTTCACAGTTTTTTGCTAATAAGTCGAGATTCTTGTCATTTTTGGTGTAAATATTAGCGGCAACTGTGCATGTTTTGAACCGTATACCATGTCTCCTGATAATCTCGTTTGGCTTGCAGGTGGCAATTTACATCCAAAAATGGCAATTTTTAGGGTTTTTTCCATGTGTGTCATGAACAGTTAATCTGTTTATTGTTATTTTGGGTCTGAGTATTTGAGGCAACAGTACGCATGTTATGAACCATTTGTCATGTCTCCGGACAATCTCGTTTGGCTTTTTTTAGGCCAAAAAATGGTGTTTTTCATGATTTTTTCCGAATACGTCGTAAGCTGGTCTTCCGATTCTTGTCATTTTTGGTGTAAGTATTAGGGGCAACTCTGTGCTTGTTTTGAAGTAGGTCCCATATCTCCTGCAAGTCGCATTTATGGCTTGCAGGTGGCAACTTCTTCTAAAAATGGCAGTTTTTCTGGGTTTTTTCCACATATGTCGGGAACATTACTCTCATTATTGTTATATCTGGTGTGAATATTTGAGACAACTGTATGCATATTATGAACCTTTTGCCATATCTGCCGACTATTTCGTTTGGCTTGCAGGTAGCAATTTGCATCCAAAAATGGCGTTTTTCATGTTTTTTTTATCCAAAGATGGCGAAAAGTCTTCATTGGATTCTTTTCGTTTTTGGTTTGAATATTTGGGGTAACTCTATGCATATGTTGAACCATATGCCATGTCTCAGGACCATCTGGTTTGGCTTGCGGGTGGCTATTTACGTCCATAAATGTCGCTTTTTAGGGTTTTTCCATGTGTATCATGAACGGTTAACCTGTTTATTGTTATTTTTGGTGTGAATATTTGAGGCAACTGTACGCATGTTATGAACTATGCGCCATGTCTCCAGACTATCTCCTGTGGCTTGCAGGTAGTAATTTGCACCAGAAAACGGCTGTTTTCAGGCTTTTTTCCGAATGTGTTAACAAGGGTTTATCTTTTCGTATTTGGCTTGGATCTTAGTGACAACAAAGCATATCTTATGACCCATGCTTTGTATCTTGAGAATGTGTTGTTTTTCAGCATGCGGGTGGCAATTTATGTCAATAACGGCTGTATTAGGGTTTTTTCATGTTTCAAAAACATTTGATTACGTTTTTGTGATTTGTGGTGCAAATCTTATGGGTCACAAGCTATTTCTGTTTTTGTATCTAATGCTGAGATTCTCAATTAAGTTTGCGGGAGTCCACTAATTATGTGACTTCTTTAACCATTTCCTCTACACTTACAGCTTTAATTACGCATGCTGCTCTTCCCTTGTCATTTTCAATTAATCCATTTTCTTTCAGCCAATGTTTTAGTTTCTTAGTTGTTTTTCAGCCGTGTTTATATGTTCTTCTTTCTTTCCTTGTTTTAATACCCAGATGACTTCAAATCTAAGTTCATTCCCTTCGTATCCAGTGAATTGTTTCGCTGCATTTTCTATTCCAGGTATTATTGTCTTTATTGGATCTCATTTCGACAGTGGAGTCCCCGTTCTCTCACTTCCTCGAATAGAGGAAAGGAAACTTAGACAGAAACTAGTTCTCAGTCAAATTAACTTTTTCTCTTTAATGTAAAATGGTTCTCATAAAGAAATATGTAGCACATATTGTTATTTATTAAACACTTGCGTGAAACCGTAGTTACATAAAATGTTTCATATGACTATCATGAAACTTATCCCCATTTGACAAGCAAATTATTTAGAAAATCTTTATACTGAACTGAAGACTTTGCGAGGTCGTTCGCATGGTTCTTATGAAAAAATCCGCAAGAAACTGCAAAACTGAACCTCAGAAGTAGCTTATAGCTTAGACTAACATAGTCCATTTCATCAGTACGAGAGCCAGAGTGTGACAAGTGGAAAATGCGAAAGTCATTCAATACCCCCGGAAGAGAAGTTTTTCTTTCTCCTCTCTTGTTATGAAGAGTCTCCTTTGAATTTGGGAGCAGTCACAGAATACAAACTGATGGTATATTTTCTGGGTATTAGAGAAAAGCTACTAAGCTAGTCTACTTATAGCTGTTTAACAAATAACAGTAAAATTGTGTAAGTTGCAGGCTGGACTTATCTGCATAAATTTTAATTGCAACGAAGGTATACAGCTTTCAAACAGTCACAGATTACGATATACAGTCACAGATTACGATATAGCTATAGGGTTAAAAAGCGACATACAGAAATCAACAGTAGATAGAGCTGTAGAGCATAGTGCTCGCACATTCCATCAGCGAAGGATGAATCTGGACTTCGGAACTCACTCAGATGGTAACAATGTTTGTAATCCCGACTGCGATGTGCCAATAAATTTAAACTCACACCGAATTACGACGAATTACGTCTAGCATCACAGCTCCTATCTGCTCTCATAGCGAGTGACTGTGTTCTACATTCTCATTTTTGAGCCAGCCTCCTATTGCAACGAACACGAATTAATGATCAACGAATAATAGGTAACGGCATGTAACCAAACGCCGCTCGTTAGCAGTATGGATAAGACTACCTTCGATTAGGCACTCATTGTATGTTTGCACTTGGGCCTGGTACATTTTTTACACTTCTTATGACGTAATGCTAGACTATGTAGAAACGCCGCACCCCTAAAAAATGAAAGGACAAAACAAAAAAAAATGGTGCTATCTACTTGAGTGCTCAATTGGCCTGAAAGTTTCTTCGGGAAGGCAATTGAACTCTGCCTGGGTTCTACGAATTGCTTGTTGCTTTGGCACGCACTTCCCGAATTCACTCTCTGTCTTGCAGGTCTGGTGGAAGCTTTCGGAGGTTTTTTTTTCTATAACAAGATCTGGTCCATAGCTACATTCAGGTCTCACCAGATATCGATCGGGTGAGGTGAGTGATATAGGCAGCAAGTGTAAGCATGTGAGTTCGATACTGGCTATATATAATTGAGCACTCCACAGATTGCAAACGGATTTAATTTTGGAAATGCAGGAGGGATGATCCCACCCCGTCTCGCCTCATCCCCCTAGAAATCTCCAAGTTTTCTTTAAGTACCATGGTAAGCTGGGGGTCAAAATAGGCATCGCTAGAGCAGCATACAAGAAGACAAAAAAGCTTTTTACAAAAGTGTAAGAACTTAAAATGAAACAAAAAAGGGTCGTCAGAACAGCTCCCCCTCCCCTTGTACAGGATTTGATACAAAGAGAAATTGTAAGAAAAACGATGATCACCAGAAGATTGCCCGCAATAAAAAAGATCGGTAGAACAGCTAAAAAAATGTTTGCTATCAGAGAGAGAGAACAAAAAGAAAAACATGAGAAGAAAGATCGATAGATCAACTGAGAAGAGCAAAAAAAGTTACGCAGGTGTAAGAACAACAACAGCAACAATAACAGCGAAAAGATCGCTAGAAGAGCGTATGATCTAGAAAATGGTAGCCATAAAAAAGTGTGCTACAAGTTGCACTGTGCATTGTCTGAACCGCCTGCTATTCCCAGGAATCTTCTACAAGAGCTTCTTGAATTTGATTGAAAAGTTTCATTTTCAATAGTATCTTGATGAAGTGGAGATGGGTTCCTCCTTTGGTCCAGTTTTGGCAAAGTATTTTCATGGCTGAATTTGAGCGTAAATGGACAGATCAATGTAGCTCGAATAGCGTTTCCTGACTTTTAAAAGACTACATGTCCTACCCAATGGGAGCTGGAGTGCTTGCCTAACCAACCGACTTAACTTTTCTGGCTCGTCATGCCCATGTTTGCTTAGATTCAAGTAATTGTTATTTTCGAGCATTGTGGTTGTTTGAGTATAAAAGTTGCGCAGTCATCCTTGCCAACCTAAATCACAACCATTAGACACTGTCACGCTTTTCATTGAATGACCCTCGTTTTTCATGGAAATGTAGAGAAAACACAATCTGAAAACAAGGAAAAAACTCCAGCTATTTGTGTGCAGAACGTGTCCCAGTCCTGTCTTTCGAAAAAATGCCTCCTCTCATATAAAATTAAATGCTTTGCGTTGGATCAGAACGCAGTGGCTTTTTTCACCTGTCTGTGCATTTATTTTCCACATTGTCGCAAACATTGTCGTTTATAGAGATTGTAGACTACGTTAACAGCGTTTAAACGCAGAAAAGTCACAAGCCTCAAAGTCGCTGCAAAGATCTCATATATACTCTTCAATTTCACTCATTCAGAAATTGAGAATGAAAGATATTTTTAGACCGGGCAGAGGTGCATTTTATGGTTCTAAGGCGTGCAAAGTAGGGAAACCAGGTGAATTTGATACTCCTTTTTTATAAACAACACTGAAAGTAAACAACTGCCTCAGAGAAAGCTCAAAATTTGAACAACTAATAAACAACTGAGGTGAGCCGAATTTAACTTCCGCAACTATACAAATCCATGTGATTGTAAAGATTATGTAAAAGCATTTAATTAGCTCAAAACAAAATGCACTGTATGTCTCCACTGTCGTTGTCAGCATCTACTGTGACTGTAGCAATTAGCTGCTAATAAGTAGCTTAGCTAGGATTGTATCTGCTGTAGACCTGAGTCATCACTAAGAGGCGATAAATTTAAGCAACTGTTAAACAACTTTGGGGTGATTTTTTAGTCATTTATTAAAACATTTTGGGGAGAAATGAAAAATCTGTGCTGTTTATAAAAAAAGAGTGTAGAAACATGGAAAAAGGCAGTTGTAAATTTAGAGACCGCATTTATGCAGATATCTACGCATTGTTGGGTATTTTCATGATTCAGGTTGAATGATTCACGTAAGTAGAGGGGTTCTTAATTGCACATCATGGTTTAGGTTGCATAAAAAATATTCCTATTCTTTTTTAAGGAACCACAAAAATTGAAAAGCTTTACCTGAATTGTTTAATTGATCTTCTAATTCTGAGTATGAATTCTTGAACTTTCGCTGGGGATCTGTGGAATTTTGTGTTGAGTTCAATCCTAAGCTTTCTGCAGGAGGTCTGGTAAGTTGCTTGAATGTGGTTTCAAAGTCTGATGTTTGTGCTATATTGGTTGCAGGTAATTCAAGAGATATGCAGTTCTACTGTGGGTTAAGCCTTGGGCTGCTAGTTTCAATGCTGATCAAGGCCTGCTTTTCTGATGTCGTTGGTTCTGATGGCCATCTGATGATATTAAAATGTGTTGATAGACTTGAGAATATCGTATTCAGCAAAGATCATGAAAATAGAGAAGGCTGTGTCATTGGCTATGGCTTGGCTCTTTCTGCACTCTTCTATGACAGTTGTAAAGATTCACAAGTTCATGCAATATTGGCCCATAAAAAATTACTGGCTCTGTGTTCTGATATAATGGATGCTGATTTAGGAACATTACTATCACAGACATACATCTACATCTTGGCTGCAGTAACTGGCATAGGATTTGCTACTCAATGCTTGGATGTTGAATCAACAACTCATTGTGTCCAGTTTCTTGTAGATCTGATTGCAAAGCATCCTCAGGTATTTAATACTAAATTATTTATTATTGTCATGCTGGAACATCAATCCTTTGTGTGGGATAGTGTATTTTGCTTATGCTGTTTTGTTTGTTTGGAAGAGGTGCAGCAAATTTTCAACATTTAATTCCACATTTCCTATGTCATGGAAAAGAGCAAATGTCCAGCTTCTTCATAACGAATCTTCACGTCAGATTAAGGGAAATTATAGTCCCATATCCTTGCTCCCAAGTTTTGAGAAAATCGTCTTCAATGTTATATACAAATATCTTGGAGGTAACACTCTACATTCGATAGCAAGTCAAACAGATAGATATACTATACTAGACTTTCTTTGTTTCATGCATATCACTACTTGTTGATGGTGATGTCCTTTGGTTCATGTTATGTAAATGTCCTTTATTGTTGCCAATCTTGTATTTACAGCCAAACTTCAAAAGTGAATGACACTAGCGCAACTTTGATCTGTGGGGGTCGCGTCTGAAACAAGTAGGTGGGGCTGATAACTGCAGGTGGGGGTAACATTTTGTTGGTGGGGATTCAGACCCCCTAGGAAACTATGATGGGAGGGAATACTTAAAACATGTATTTATTCTTTTCTGGCATTTCTCATATTTAAGTCCTGCTTTCTTCTGATTGCCTTGTAAATCAAGTGCCTTAAATTATTGAGAGATTCCCGGTATTATTCTGTCTGGTTCCCAACTTCTATTTTAAAATTAAATAAACAAAGAAAATCATGTTGACAACAAACCAACTGTATTTCCAGTAATTGATATAGATTTTAGCATGGAGGAGGAGTAAGATTTATAGATCTAAAGTAGGGCAAATTACTTGGTAGAAGCCCTCTTAAAACTACTGAAAATACTGTTGCATGTGCCCGTGTGTTTAATCCTCATCAGATTCCTATGTACCCAATATGTTTAGTTTTTTGACTTGCAAATTTAAGCATCTCATTGCCATCAAAATTTTGTCAGCAGCAAATTGTGACGAAGTGATGAATGAATTTTCAGCCTTACATAATTGTTATTTGATCGTTCTACAACAAGAAAAAGACCTTCAGATACAGATATCATTTTCTGACATAGACCTCAAATCTCACGCTATAGAAATTTGTAGCAATTTACTTCTTTGCTGCAAGTCAGCTTGCCTGTTTTTGTTATTAAAGCAATACACCAGTCTAAAATGATTTTTGGCTTGGTAATGGAGCCTTCAAAAACACGAAAGAAGCTTTTTATTTCATGAAAAAAGCTGTTGTAGTTCCAGAGATATCTGCTTTCAAAGTTATGGAGAATTTTGGCTTGCTACCATTTTGCTTCTGGGCAGTAATTATGCATGACGCAGGGTCAGACCAAGTGAAATTATCCCATTTTACTTGTAAAATAGCTGCTCATTGAACTGTTGTGTGAATCTAATTTTTATTTAATCTCAAAGAGGGTTGTAATATGTTACTCATAGTGTCAAAAGAAATCCTTCTAAAGTCCAGTTACTAAGGAATACCATCGACCTTAGAAACGGTCCTATATGACGTCACTGATGGGCAAAATTGAGAATCATAGGAAAGGTGAAAAATATCAAACTTAAAAGCAACATTGCAGAAGAACGACTGAAGCTTTTTTGCTCAAATAAAAACCAGTGTTCATGTAGTTGTTAGATCTACCACCAGGTGGAATTTGGTTTTAGAGCGGTATATTGCTTTAAACTAAGCAAGGAATTCTACTGAACACAGAAACAGGAAGAGAACAATGCTCCGAATGTAGAAATGATGTTAGTTCGGCAAAAAAGGGGAGGTGAGACCTACACTACTCTTGATAGTGAAGTGGTATGCCGTCCAAAAAGTCTTTTGTGTCATATCTGGAAATGTGTTAAAGAGGAAATGCAAAGAAAACCACGAAAGCATGATACAGCTGGCAAGAGTAATGAGCTCATGGAGATAAGTGTAAAGAGGGGGAATCAAAATGAAACTGCGCGAATAGGAAGTGACGCTTGATTACTCTTTCTGCATTTTTCACGAGGTTGTTTTTTTACCGATGGTTTATATTAATGCAGCTGTACTTTTTTATATGGGATCGCTCTGTTAGACAGTAAATTATGTGTGTGAATGTGTTCTAGTTTGCTAGTGCAGTATGTAATATTATATTTGAAATTGCTTTTTGTTGCCCCTGATGTAGCTTGCAATCCTTGTTAAGGTACGATACATTGCACACATTTGCTTAGTGTGAAGAAGTGCATTCGTCTAGTGTGAAAGATGCGTGATTAGACTTTGCTTGTTGCCATCTTCATTTTGGATCAAGAAGTGATGTCTTGTGGAGAAAAAATCTGGAAAAACGTGTCCTATTTACTCAAGGTCAGGGAAAAATGGGTACATTTTTTCCCACAGGTCAGGGAAAAAGGTGCTGTTTTTGCAAAGGTTGTAGGGGAAAATTGAGCAATATGTGTAGGAACCTTGTATGTGTTCAAACAAAGTTGGCATTTGTGCCTTGAAATCTGTTATTTATTTGCAATAAACAAACTCTTTTGGTATTCACTATCCACGCTGTATGCTGCATGTTGTTGTGACCGCCAAGCACTTTTTGGTGAGGCAAAGTTTACTCACCTATCCTGTCCCAATTTATGAGTTCTGTATCAAAGAGTATTTTGAAAATACAAATACAAATAATCACTGCAAAGCCTTTTTTGTCATCAATATGGGTTCTCTGTGCTTACTTATGATTCTGCTACCTGAGACTTAGTTGTTTGTTTTAAAGTGGTCTTGCACAGCCAACCTATTGCGAATGGTGAAATTCCTGCTTTCGTGCAAAATGGCTACTGCCTAACAAGAAGATCTTTCAATAAGACCGTCATAGCTGAACAACACAGATATGGATAGTTTGCATCGATGTGCTATATAGAATGATTCCAAATGAATGTTGCATGGTCTATGCATTATTCATTCACAAAAAATTAGAGTACAAAACAATTTATTTGCTTCAGATGCCAGACGAAAACTGCAAACAGGGTACAACTTTTCATTTTCCTGTATCTTTTTAAATGCAAACAAGGCTCTCCCAAACAGCTTAGATTGTCATTTGCAGGATATGACTTACATAACATCAGCCTTAGAAACTATTACATCAGTCTCAGAAACTGAACCAGCGTTCAATGGAAAACTGCGGACTAGATGTTAGCTCAAATCAATATATGAAGAACAGCATAAACACAGCATGGTAGAAAGGCAAAGGACTCACGAAATTTGAACTTATAAGCTCTTTGGAACTTGTTATCCTTACAGAGACAAGCCCCAAGACAAGAAGTGGTTCAGGCAGTGAGCAACTTCAATGAACCTGCCTCTTCCATTGCTTTAATTAACGGGTGATCTTTGGTGATATGATTCACTATAAGCAAGAAGTATAACATGTCAAATTGTAGACAACGACATTCAGTGCTGTGAAAGATTACATCAACCTATAAGGGATGACAGAAAAACCTTACCAATCATGTACTGGTTACCACAAAGCATCATTGCGTAACCTATGTAAAAGCCTGCTTCTGGTGCATTTAACTCTATTTAGGAGGGGAGATATATTTACCTCCCCCTGGGAAATTTTGGATTACTTTTGAATGACAAAACATGTGTCTAAATCTTGCTAGCTTTTAATATGTGTTGCTCAAGCACATTGTGTCTACATTTGAGTTTATTTGGATTAGTGGTTCATTCGTCATGAAAATGTTCTTGGAGTAGTCTGACACAGTTCCATTGTATTTTCAGCAGGCTTACACAGCACACTGATGAATAGATGAAAAAGAATTACCTATGCAAAATTTTGTGTCATTTGGGCTTCATGATCAGGAAATAAGTGGGGGAGGTAAATGTACCTCCCCCCTTCCGAAATAGGGTTAAGCTAATCTGTAAGCAGATGGACAGTTTTCATGCCAAATGCAAATATCTGGAAATTCTAACAACTGAAAGGGAGGTGTATATTGTCTATCATGAATGCCCAAATTGTAACAAATTAGTGACTATTTCTGTGAGCCTGTGAGCTACTAAAGGTTGTCCTGTGCGTCGAGACTATGTAACTCCTTATATTATCAGAAAACATTTTCTCGTAGAAACAGTTGAACATTGAAAGTTGGACACTGTGATGATGTGCAATAGTGTTTGCTACAGGTTGTCTGAAGATGCTAAGTCTTCTTGATTTCTTGTGAAAAAAACTTACATTAAGAACGAAAACTTTGGCATTTTAAAGTTTCGGACAAAAATCAGGTCGTTTCAGACAAAAATTTCAGTAATTTTTCACATATTTTCAGCAGTTCAAAAATTAGTATAAACCCTGCAAAACGTCACTTTAAGGAGGCCAGGCCTGAAACTTAGACTGGGCTTGCTTCTTGTTTGTGGCAGTGACATTGGTTTTCTTAGGAAATTTCTATTTTATCAGAAGTTTGAAGCTTCTGCTAGAGGAATGTGACAACAGTCTATGCTTTTACGGTGCTGTGCAAATAGGGCTCGTGGGGATTTTCGCTTCTTGTCTAAATTTTGTATATTTCTGGCATATTATAGATCATTTTTAAATTTTGGCAGATTAAAATTTCAGCATGCGAAAAATTTCGGACAAAAAAATTTTCAGACAAGCCATTGCGGTGAAACTTTTTTGTCTGAGATTTTTCGAAGTCAATGTATGTTGTCAATGATTAGAGCAACAGTGAAAAAACAAGGTAAAATGATTCGAGTTGCAATTAATACAGAATACCATTAGCAGTCCACTTGTAATATTTGCCGGAATCATTTATCCGAAGTTGATGTTGGGCAAAAGTTCTCTCTTTAGTAAACGTTGTTTGTACTGAAACAATTGTGCATTATCTCGCACAATCAGGTTGTTTTTGACTTGTTTTTGAAATGTTTGAATTTTTAGCTCCAACTTAATGGAAGAGTTCTATAGAATGGGGCCTGTCCGTCCTTCCGTAACTCTCTCCTTCCATACAGAAGGTGCATATCCGTAATCCTGTCTTTCCAGACAGAAGGTGCATATCCGTAACTCTGTCCTTCCTGACAGAAGTTGCATATCTGAAACTCTGTCCGTCCAGACAAAAGGGGCATATCTGTAACTCTTTCCTCTCAGATTGACACCAAGGTTTGCAGCTGGATTTATTTGAAAATGTTTGTTCAACTTGGTGATGACCACTTATATCCAAAAATGGCAAATTTTGAGCTTTTCCGAAATATTTTAAAAGCTGTTCATAACCGTTCTGTGACTTTTGGTGCGAAATTGGAGGCTAGTAGGAGTGATTATATGGATCATGTGCCATATCTGGGAACATTCTTGTTTGACTTGGGTGTGGCCATGTCAGTCTAGGAAAATAGCCTTTTTTAGGGTTTCTTTGGAAATAATATGGTCCATCTATTTCTTTGTTATGTTTTTATTTTGTATCATTTATTCTGTTGCCAATTTTGGTGTGGAACGTAATGGTTATTGCAGTTGCTTTATTAACTATAAATTGTGTCTACGAAACGTCTTGTTCATCCTGGGCATGACAACTTCTTGTGCCAAGAGTGGCTATTTTTCAGGTTACTTTTGGACAAATCTTCTTTGGCTTGGGTGATAGATTCAAAAATTTCCTTTTTAGGGTTTTTGGAAATGGGTTATTAAACAGATCTTACTTTGAGTGAAAAACGAAACCACAGTATTTGTTCATTATTATTTATTCTTTATTAAGTTTTGCATAGAACGTAGTAGCAATTGTAGTTTTGTTATAGATCATATATCATATCTGGGAAAGATCGTGTTGCCCTTTTGGGCGGCCTTTTTGCCATTTTTTATGGTGTTTTCGTATGAACATAAGTAGCCATTGTTGCTATGTTCATATTATAGTTTTCAGGCCCTGTGAGGCATCTCTTGGTTCTTAATTCACAGGGTTTGATAAATTGATGTGTAGGATGCCACTAATTCTGTGATTGTCTTTATTTCCAATTTGGTATCATTTGACTTGAACCTGCCTTTACTACATTTTCTCTTCATACGTTGTTTTAGGCTTCTGGGTTGAATTCTGCACTTGGGCTTCTGATTCACGTACTTTTACGGTCAAGCTTTGTTGGTGCCAATCATCTGGCATCTTCCACACTTGATAGATGGCAGTCTCTATTGATCTCACAAAGCAGGAATACTTTGATTGCATTTGGATCATTAAAGGGGATAGCTTCTTTATTTGGCGTTGACTCACTTTTGTTTTGTGTAGAGCATGCCAAAGAACTGGAAGTTGACTTAATGCACAGACTGAATGTTATTGTAAAAGCTCTACTGCAGCTTATAGTTTCTTGTGATGACAACATGCTAGTATCTGGTGCTGCTCATATGCTTGGTCAATTACATTTTGCAATGCACTCAGTGCCACTTGATGCATCTTCTGATCTACCCATCAACTACAAATATTTGGGGTCAAGCAGTTTGCTTGCTGCTGTCTATGATTCGCTGGTAGATGCTGGTAGACATGGACTTCAAAGCGATTATACTTTAGATCGGTTGAAGTGCCTTTTAATGGCTGTCCAACAAGCATTAGTATCCAGCAATAACTCTCCCCCTGTAAATTGGGCAGTTGTGCTCAGCCCATTGGTTAGAGCTGGATATGATGAAGAAGTTCAACAGCTCTGCTTCAGCGTTGCTTTCTCATTTCTCTCATCTGTGCGATCTTTAGTACCTTGGGTGACTTCATGGCTTCAACCAGCTATTTTCGACAGACTGGAAGGAAAATGCCAAGTCACATTCTTTGCATCAGCTGAACTGATTGTAAATTTCATACCACCCCCAAAATTAAAGCTTCTTCTCTTGGACTTACCTATTCAATGCGTAAAAAACGTTTCCACTGACGAACAGTTGCTTAAAGCTGTTCTTCATGGTTGGAAGAAGTATTTGTCATCTTCAAAGGAATTTGTTCAATCTTCTGTTGGTATGATAATGGCATGTACGAAACATTTTCTCTATCTGATCAATAAGCAATATGAAATGGGTTTGGTAAGTAACACTCTGATGAGAATATTTTTCACTTTCATTGATTGTAAATTTTACATTCCACGGGGTGTCACCCCTACACACCCAAACCTGCCACAACTACCCAGTGAAATTGGCTGTCCCTTCGAAATAAGGGAAACCTTATGAAAACAAATCTGTACAGATCTCTACATTGTATGCCTACAGGAACACGAACCTAATTTTCAAACTGATCAAATAACTGTACTGAAGTGTAAGATGGCATACTTTGCAGGATATAGAAGTAGGTAATTATTACTGATTTCCAGGAAAATGTATAGTCTCAGAGACAGAGAAAAGTTTCACAATGTCTTCTGGGTTAATAAGCATCGTTAAAGAAGTTTGCAAGTGCTCTAGGTACACTCTACTTTTTATAAGCAGCGTTTTATATGCAATGTTTTTAGCACCACTCTATGGTCAACAATCAACAGCTACCCGACATCGAGGTGAAGCTAAGGAATGTGTTGCATTTGAAAAAAATACATGTACTACACTTCTAACAAACGTCTTTCTTAGACAAAGAAGTCTGTAGAGAAGTTTATCTTTGAAACATGTTGGTTGGTTGTGGAATGACGGTGGGGGCTTGATCATTTTCTGATTGAAAACCAAAAATTAAAGCCTCAGGATCCGAAAAAACTGTTAAAATCAAAAGTTGTGAGATTATTTGTGTAAAGTAATAGCATTAGCAGTAGCACTCTAAATCTAAAGTATTTCTACTTTACCTTAATGCTCAATTATTGAATTTCGTTGTCCACCCCTAAATTCAGATCCTGGTCAAACCCTTATAATTTCAACTTGCCCAAAAACATGAATATTATACGAAGATTGAGTTGTTAAAGTATGATACCTATGTTGTGGTTGTTTTTACATTGAATAGAATTGATTTTGCTCAAACCATTGACATCTGTTATATTCAGACGCCTATCAGATACTTCCCCTTTAACATTCTTCATCAAAAATGTGAAAAGCAACAGTTAAATTTTGTACTTCATTGACTAATATAGTATCAGGTATATATTTCTAGTCAACTGTTTCGTTATTTCCACTTCGTAAACAGATTCTTTTAAATTGATGTTTAGTATGACAGGACATTCAGATAAAACGTAGCGTTTTTTACTGTTTTTCAATGTTCAAGAGCGTTTAAAATGAAGCGGGCGTTTTTTTGTAGATTTACCATATCCTAAATTTGCGCGACTACTGTGTAAATTGTTGAACGTATTATTATTTCAGCCGTTCTTTGATATAGGCAGGCGTGTTATTCTGTGCTTCGATAGGAGAGATTAGATATCCCGTATTCAATTGTGTACAAGTATCTCAATTCCAAAACCATTGCAGGTTGAGGAATCACGAAGAGAAATATGTGCAGTTTGTTCCATTGGAAACGCCAATCTACTGCAAGTGTTTTATATTCACGATTTTCTACCCCCTCTTCCCCCCATGTGAGGTACCATGAATCCCAAGTATAAGGATCGGACTCCTAAAACCGGTAAGGAGAAAACTAGTTTGTTTTGGAACAAATGGTTGGTATTGCACATGGTGCAAAACTGGCGTAAAACAACATGATCACATGTTACAATTGTGTGAACAAAACAACAAAGTTACCGTAGCGTAGTGCTTATTACAACAATTGCTACACATTTTTTTGCCTGAAACCGGTTTATGAGAAATCTGTTAAAACAGCCTCCTAAATTTTAAGAACTCCTCTCTTCTAAACAAAAGAGCAAGAAAAAAATTGAACAAACTCATGAATTTTACAAAGAACAATGTTATGGCCTGCCCAAATCACCTTCACCTTCTTGAAATCTGAAACTATTAACCACATGGAAACCACTCCGACAACAGTTTCTATCAGATTCACAGTTACAATATGGCTTAGATGCATTCTTTACTTAGGGAAGTAGAAAATATTCCTTCCCTGGTGGGTTATATTCTTCACAAACTGTTCATATTGCAGAAACCGAATGAAAAACGTTTTTCAGAACAGTCTCAACAATTTTAAGGACATTTACTGCTGTAATAGGTGTTTTGTTTCTTAGAATATGTATGCATGCTTTATCACAAGCTCTTGCTCAGCTTATCGCATAGCTTCATTTACAGGCGCAGCAATGCTTGGCAGATTTGCAGATTTGTCAGTCCTTTCCACATTTGTTAGTGTGTAAACTTAGAAGTAGTAAGGAACGAAAACCTGGAAACAGTGCTGTTCGATTTGCTAGTTTATGTCTAAAATTTAGTAATATTTAATGTTTGCAGAATTTGTAACTCTAAACAGGATTGATTTTTTGATTGGCAAAAGTCAATATGTCCGCAACATTATGTATATTTTACAAGCTTTTTTAGCCAACAGCACGTAGAGCACAAAACGTGATCACTTCTGATCGTTTGAAAGAACCTGCTGAATTCAAACAGGCAATGCTACGAATATGAACAAGAAATAGATGCGTTACGCAGTTACAATCGCTTACTACAAAATGCTGTGCAGAAACCTATGAATCACTATAAGATGACTCAATTTGTGTACACATAGGATGCTGTGGTTGTGAAGTGGCAAACTGCTGTCCTCTGTACAACGATTGTGGTGCAGAGAAGAACATATTGGGTGCTTGGTATGGAGGCGGAGGTTGTGAAATAATTCCCATCTGCGGAGCTGAAATAGAATTTAATATGGTATCTATTTCAATCTGAGCAATCAGTTTTCTTTCCTTTGTAAGCTTCTTCAGTTTCGTTGATACACCTTCAGCAAATACGTCCTCAGGTTCCTTCTGTCGTGACAGCGATGTTTCCAGATTCTTGAGAACATCCAGCTACCTTTTGTTCATTGCATGCAACTCATCATCCTGCACTTTCCTGTTCTTTTTCCAGTTTTAAGTATCACTTGAACTCTTTACCAAAAAATGCTTTCCGGAAGGACCAGGAATGATGTTTGCTGAAGTAACTGGTCTGTCTGTTGGACTTGCATCTGACTGTGAGAGTTCTTCATCATCTCCATTTCGATTTTTATTTGGCGGACACAGCAATTCTGCAGGTTCGCCTTTATTAGAGCTGTTTTTGTAACAGGCGTGCCACAGTTCCCTTCTTGCACTGGCTCCCCAACAGCATTCTCACTGTCTTCTGGAAGACTAAAATTAGTCTTGGTGTTGGGATTTTCACAAATTGATCCAGCCATGACATAAACGAATACTTGTTGACCTCTTTCGAAATTTTGTCTTTTTCTGATAATGACATCCCAGAATGCATCTCCTTGGCTTTCTTCCTTGCTGCTGCATACCATTTACGAAGGTTTGGGAAGCTCTTTTGCGCATCTTAAACTGCATTGAATAAAAAAAGACAGTATTCACGAGAGTGTAAGAACTGTAAATGGCATGAGTACTTTTTTCGAAGTTTGCAATGTCCAAAGGATATCAGATACATTAGAGAGGAAATGTTCACCAGGGAGTATTTTTGAGGAAGAAATTTTCACGAGTTGAGGTCTCAAAAACTGCACTTTTTGTGGAAGAAATTTTCGTGGAGTTGACTAATATCGGAAGCTTCGCAGAAAAAATTTTCTCCAGAAAGGAGGACGCAGTAGTTTTCATTGACTAATACTTGTTTATTTTAGATCCCTTCTGTGTAATTGTTTCACATGCTTGAAAAGCTTTGTCTAAAATTTGATGAAGAAAGTTATCATTTGCAGATGGTGGTTTTGTGATTAATGTTGCAGAAAAAAAATTTCGCTAATTAAGTGGTTCACATGATTTTCATCCCTGAAAATTTCTTTCCAGCGTCTCATTAATTTTACCTCCATTTCCGTTTCCATTTTCTGCTTGTTTTATAATTTGATTTCCGCTTTCTGCTTATAAATAGCTGTCTTTGAAAGTTTACCTGGGGACATAACTTCACCCTACCTCTACCAGAATACGGTTAAGTTCGTGATATTACCCAGGTTCCCTAGAAAAAAGCGTATTATTTTCACAAAAGCTTCTGGTCGTCCTACATTGATCATGACGTTTCTCCACGCATGATCGAGCCTCTCTATGAACATAGCTGTTCTTATGAATGGACAATTGAATTAATTAGTAAATCAAAATTAAATGAAATAAATATCATATGCTCTTCACAGTGTTCCAACCTTTTAAAATGCTTTCCAACAACTTTGGTACTACAACCTCACAAACTTGAAGCTACTTTCATTCTAAAGCAAAACTAGATGAAAGAAGAAGTATTAATAGTAAGAAGTAGCTATAAATTCAAATACAACCTCGGTTTAAGTGCCTTTTTGGGTCTCAAGAGGGCAACGTCAATATGTGTGTTAGATCACAATAACCTGTTAAGTAGCAACTTTGAGCCTCTAAATATTAAAGAATAAAGCAACCAGAACACTGTCCTTAGTACTTGGTCAATCAAAATGATAGAAAAACTCATTACAAGCTGTTTTCTGAGTTTTGGGTGTAGACATTTATGAACATGTCGCTTATGCAGAAAATCTGATTCCGACTCAACAGTCACATAGCAAACCATTGATTTACCAGTTACCAAGCCAACTTGCGACTTTTATTGACCTATTTACTTCTCTCAAAGGTCGATAAAGCATTGTTAATGTAGTCTGAAGAGAATAGTTCCTTTTTTCATGACAGGCGAGTGCATGTATTCGTCGTGACAGTCAATTCCTAATCAAAGACAAACTATATCTCTATACATAAATACGTGCAGAACAACATCGTGGTAAAGACCGACACAACACAATACAAGCATGTTTCTACTAACAACTTTCAAAAATCTGACTAAATCTATTGTTTGAGAAATTGTCCTGGTCAGGTTCGAGAGATCACACCCAAGAAATCTTGGAGTGACCTTCTCCAACCTTTATAAAATTCTATTATTATTATTTTTTGAAGGGTATTCCTGTTATGTTCCTGAATAAAAAGTCTTTTATTTTACATACTCTCACTTAGAGGGAAAGCAAGGGGCTATATCATCCCAGATGAGCAGATGAAATCAGTTTTTATTTTTTTTCTTTTCTGATTTTGCAATTATAAAATGAAGGGGTAGGAAAAAGTGCCCCTAGATCAAGGAAAATAAAAACCGCAGAACGAATGAAAGTGACCCAGATGACATAGTGTCGCTCAAGCAGACCTTGACAACACTATTACCTTTAGTATCCAGAGAGAATCATTAATAAAAAATTCCATGCTTATGGCCTTTAGTGCGAACGTGATGCCAAGTATTCTCTTAATGTTAACATTATGAATACATTTTTCCAGGAAATAAATGTTATGTTTTTGTCATGAAATTCTGGTGTTGCTTTATCATAAAGTCCATGTTCGCACAGCGTCTGCCAACTATTTGCCAGGCAGAGGAATCATTGTAAATTTATTTTCAGATTCGAGTCAGCACCAACCGCAACTGTTTCACTCCGCACTAACATTTACCACTTTCTCTGGTTGACAAGCCTTGCGCCACTAGCTGTCAATCGAAAGCATGTTTTGCCTACAGTAGTCATATCAATGTTGTGTCTACACTAATGATATCAGTGTTGTGTCTACACTTATGATATCAGTGTTGTGTGTACACTAATCATATCGGTGTTGTGTGTACACTAATCATATCAGTGTTGTGTGTACACTAATCATATCAGTGTTGTGTGTACACTAATCATATCAATGTTGTGTCTACACTAATCATATCAATGTTGTATCTACACTAATCATATCAATGTTGGGCCTACACTAATCATATCAATGTTGTGTCTACACTAATCATATCAATGCTGTGTCCACACTGATCATATCAATGTTGTGTGTACCCTAATCATATCAATGTTGTGTCTATACTGATGATATCAATGTTATATCTGCACTAAATATCAATGTTGGGCCTACACTGATCATATCAATGTTGTGTCCGCACTAATCATATCAGTGTTGTGTCTGCACTAATTATACGAATTGTAGATTCGTACTCTGCTCATTGCTTCACTATCACTCAGTGCTACGTTTTACTAGCCATTCCAGAGCTCAGTGGTAGCGTAGTCGCCTTGTGCGTACAAGGTCGAGGGTTCAAATCCTACCGTCTGCAACTGGTAAGCGCGAAGTCCTTAAAGGCTAAGACGGGTAGGGGCTCAGTAAAACCTAGCACGGAGTGATAGTGAAGCGATGAGCAGAGTACGAATCTACAATTCGAGAAGACCTTCACTACGTCAACCGAATTCAAAAATTATACGAGTGTTGTGTCTGCACTAATGATATCAATGTTGTGTCTACACTAATCATACCAATCTTGTGCCTACACTAATCATATCAATGTTGTGTCTACACTAATCATACTATGATCGTAGCCAAAATTATTGGCACAAGTGCGAATTTGTGTGTATTTCATAGTATAACTAACTCTGATAATGCATACAGCACTTCTTGCAGCCATTCTTTGTACCCTTTCCCCAAAATATAGTTAGGGGTTATTTTTCTCTGTTCTTTCTTGTCACTTTGCTGTTTTTTTTTCCAAATTCAGACAATCGTGGCAGAAACGATTGGCACAAGCATGACTGTATGTCCATTTCATACTGCAACTAAAATGTCATCATGTGTACAGCACTTTTCACAGCCTTTTTTGTGCCCCTTCCCCCAAAACGTGTTGATTATGGTAGGAATTATGTTCGGCATGACCACTTATGCATGTGTATCCTTCATGGATATGTCATATAGTGCTCCATAGTGTACTAACCTATGGCAACATTGTTTTGGGGGAAGGGGGCCATGAAGTACATCGCAGTTGAACTGATTTACCGTTCACAGTGTGTGGGTGCCATATATTATGTTTGTGCCAATATGTTTTGGCCATGATTGTAGGCATAGCTTTCGGAACGTGCCAGGCCTCACACTGAAAAGGTTTTACAGAAAGTTTATGTTTTGATCCATCGTTTTGCAGATCTACAATCTTAGACAAAATGTATTGGAATAAGTGAAAAATAATTCACATAATCCATTTAAGTAATATGTTCACCCAAAAAGCAAGCCGACACTTCCGGGGAAAGCCTTGATTGTGAACTCTTTATGTTTTTGCAGATCCAGAATAAGCTTACATTTATTGATTTCCTCTGTGCGAAGCGAATCTGTAGAATCAACTTGTCTGAAAAAATCAAAAGTGCAGTCATGACCTCCTATGGCTCAGCATATCGATTGGCTTCGTTACTGAAATTTATTTATTTACATAAATTTGTGGAAATTTCTTGGAAAGTAATTTTCGCTATCGAAAATTTGATGTTTTTCAACAACTTGTGTGAAGACACGTAGACATACTTCCTGCATAGGAAAAATATTGTAGTTTACAGTACTTAGTATGACTAAATATAACTGCTGACCTTGAAGTTATCTTTGCAGTTTAGTAGAAGACAAATTTTTTTGTGCATTAGTTTTATAAGTTGATACCATTTTGATGGCATTTTGGGAGGTAAAACTGCGAATTCCAGGAAAATGCCTTCCTTTAACGAGGTAAAATTTTTATTCCCTTGCTCGAAACTCCTGAGAAATTTACAGAATTTACAGCAACTTCTATCTCAGTAGAGCAGGTCCAGAAAAGATTACCATAAATGCCAAAAAATTCTGTGATAAATATGTAAGAATATTTGGTTTTTTTTAGTTGAGTTTTGTGTTTTTTTTCACAGGCGAAACTTTTAGACATTTTTGTTAATGCTCCGGATTAAAGGGCCCAAATTTTTCGGTACTCAACATTCTGTACAATTTCGAGAAAACTTCCATCGCAGCGAAAACAGCTTTCAAAAGTGCGAATCTTATAGCAACAGCTTTGCTTCTTGTTGACTTTCATGGAGCATTTGTAAACAGAGCATAAGATTGTTTTTGCTCCAAATTGCGGCACAACTTGTCCATGGCATTGGATGCACTGCGAATATGTGTAGACCTTACAGTTCAATATATCCCAATAGCAGACTTTCATGGATGCGAACTTAGGTAAGCAGAGTGCACCGATATGACTGCAGCCAAGATAAATGCGTCAAAAACAAGCCAGGTGCACACAACAACAGACACAGCGCGTAGTTGATTAAAAACAATACATGTTTAAATGCCTTTAGAGAGATCACAAAAAGCGAACCAATCAGAATCATACTATAGAAATCAACATTTTTCGTTGAGCCCCATACAGAAATACACTCTCCTCCGAATCACATACACACTGGATAGACAATAAGCCATGGCCTACTGGCCCGGCAATCAATGTTGTGTCTACACTAATCATATCAATGTTGCGTTTATACTAATCGTATCAATGTTGTGTCTACACTAATCATATCAATGTTGTGTCTACACTAGTCATATCAATGTTGTGTCTACACTAATCATATCAATGTTGTATCTACACTAATCACATCAATGTTGTGTCTACACTAATCATATCAATGCTGTGTCTACACTAACCATATCAATATACTAACCAAGTCAATGTTGTGTTTATACCAATCATATCAATGTTGTGTCTACACAAATCATATCAATGTTGTGTTTATGCTAATCATATCAATGTTGTGCCTACACTAATGTGACAGAGACAAATCAGACATTATATGAATTGTATAATTAGTTAGTTTGTCTATCTGTTCATTGTCTAAGTGCTGTTTAAATGTCCATGTGGTTTATGTTGTTAAAGACTCTGTCTACCATGTTTAGTATTCTGATGTCCGTAAATGCCTGTACTTTCCTTAATTTAGTTTGCCGTAGAAACGTTAAAGCGTGTTGATTGTAGCAACGAGTTAGCGAGTGAGATGAATTACGGCGAATATGAAGACAGGTTGAGTGTTCGAGTGCAATACTTAGAGTTTTTACTCTAGTCCAGCTTCTGTAATACAGTCAAAGCTCGAATAGCGGCCACTTTCGAAGCCAAGCTTCAGTGGCCATTATTGATAGGTGGCTGCTATTCAGAGGTTTACTACAAAAGGTCTTTAAACTCAAATTCATTTTCATTCCCAGTGTTGCATTAGGACAATTGGAGACACATTATGAGGATATTTCTTGAAAGTATGGTTAAAAAAAAGCGAGCATTTTTTTTGCAAAGAAATCATTTTTCAGATGAAAATGAATGCTTTAGCAGTAATTTTTTTGCATAAATATCGGATGTTGTGAGACAAAAAGCAGAATAAATGCTTGAGTGGCCACTTTTAAAGGGGAATTTTCAGGGGAGGGGAATGGTTTTTTCTCATTGGAGGGAAATGGTTTTTTCATTTGGGATGGGGCCAGGTAGCTGCTAAACATTATGGGGAGGTGACCGCTTTTTTGGAGGTTCTCTATAAAAGAAGACGTACAAGAAGCGTTTGGGATTGAAAGTTAGTGGCCGTTATCGAGAGGTGGCCGCTATTTGAAGGTGGCCCCTATCAGGGGTTCGACTGTATTCAGCTTAATAGGGAACATGCAATATAAGTATTGAATCAATAATAGAAACATCAGAGGAATCTCAAATATATACCGCTAATCGTTACATTTGGAGCCCCCGGAGAGAGATATTGTGATGTTATATTTGCCGATCATCTTCTCATCCTTTTATAAAAGATCTTCACCAGAAATTCGCCTGTTTTCCGTCAAATGAAGTAAGTGGTATCTTTGTTGTTCTGTTGCATCATTCACTGAAAGACTGAAAGAAATAACCGAAGAAAGATGAAGAAACTAATTAATTTACTAATTTAAAGAACAATTCATTGTTTCCCTTTTCGTTTCCATTTCCGTGGATTACCATAAGCTGTTGATGTCTTATCAGTTGTTCCACCAACTACTACACCAACTTCCAGCGATTTACCATCGAAACCTGGCTTTTCTAAAGATACAGAGAAGTCTGAAGACGATCAACAGAAGGTGAAGGAGAAGAATTCTGATGAAGACTTAGAAAACCAAGAAAGTAAAGGAGCTTCCTTGAAAATCTTGCAGACTAGTTCCTCAGAAAAGAGGTGTGTCTGGTATTTTGGAAGACAACAAGAAGGTGAATTACATGAGCGTCTGCAAGGAAGTATAAGACAATAAGAAGAAAGGTTTTAAAGATTATGAGAAAGTTAGGGCCATCAGAAATGCTTTGCCAGCCTGTGAACTAAGATCCTTTTAGACTCTTTTCCTAGAATATCATTAGAGGAATCATTGACCGTAATTAGGAGGGCATATAAGGAAAACTCAGCCACTGATCTTTCAGAGAGCTAGACAAGATTTATCAGAAAGACCATGAAGATGCTCCAACATTTCTGTTTCGATCCCTGAGCCTCAGGCAGAGAATTTGGAGCACATCCCACTTGGAAGGAAGAGTGCGCTATAAGAAGGAACAAGTAGCTGTTGTTTTTTCTCACTCAGTGCGAATAGGTCTGTCACATGAATCTATCGGCGTGCATATGGCTCCCTCTCTTTGTGACGGTAAGGATTTTCCTGATTCTGTCCTAATGCATGAAATCAATAAAGCCCAGGGTGAGCTGAATGAGCATCTACAGAAACACCAGGCTTTGATGCAACAACACTTCCACAGAGCTTATTTCTCCAGAAATTGGCTAAACAGATGCAGCAAATGCAAGAAATGAGGCCAAAACTCAGAAGCCAGCTGTTCGAAGGACACTGGGCAACCTGTCATGGAAAAGAAAAGGATGTGAGAAGTGCTTGCTGGATGGAAAATCCCAAGATTGTGGTCATTGCTGGAAATGAGAAGGGAATAGCGATATTAATAATAACGTCTTGATATTGCCAATCCATGCGGCCAAAAGACAAGGGACTAAGGGATCGAGGTGGCCCTTACTCTTGAAAAGTGACTCATCTCCTGATGTTTGCTGTAGCCCAAAACTGATGATTTTCTTCTGTATACACGTTGCACACTGTTTCTTGTTGTTCCAAGAATTGCCAGCGTCGAGGTTGGAAGAACCAAAAGTTGCTGTGCAATTCTATGTATCAGTTAGACAGACAGTTAGAGCAGGATGTTGCAAGTAAATGTCTAGCTAGTGAGCGAGAGAAGCTGGTCACCATCGTAGCAAAACATTGTTTTTTTAAATGCTGGATAGAAGAAGTAGAATGTATGCCACTATGGGACACAGGTGCAATGATTTCTCTTGTTAGCAAAAAGTGGTTGGAAGACAATTTAAAAATCTTCGATATTAGAAGTATTGCTGATTTATTAGGAACAGAACGTGATGTTGAAGCAGCTAGTGGTTTGAAAATTCCTTATGCTGGTTATGTGGTATTGACATTTCGTCTTGCTGATGGTCCAGAACTGAAGATACCATTCCTTGTCACTACTGAAAGGATCTCTCAACCGATTATTGGTTTTAACATCATCTCAATCCTGACAAAACAAGATTCGTCTCAAAATCTGACATGTCTGACCTGCGCATTTCCTGATCTGCAATCTGCACGAGTTTCTGCTCTGCAGGCATTCTTGGAGTGCCATCTTGAGTCTTCTGCTCTGTTTCCGGTTCAGACTTTGAAAAGTGGTGCGCTGATACCTGCTGAGTCATGTGTGCGTGTTCAGTGTAAGATTGAAAGTTTGCCAATGATGAAGAGGCCGCCTACCCTATTTCAACCAGTGCTGTACCATCCTTACAGAATAAGTCGTAACACCAGCAAAATCGCCTATCCGAATTCCTGGCGGATTTCTTCTTGCATTTTTGGCACCTGTCTGTTCTATGACTCCAGTACCGGTCCATCTTCGAAATTCTGAGGTCTCAATGCCATCAACATCTAGGGCTCCTGTGACATCCGCATGTCCTGCTAACCTTGAATGTGAATCTCCTGACCGATATGCTTCGAAATCTACAACTAGTCCTGACCTTTCTACTGTTAGTAGTTTACCATAGCTGCTTGCTCTAATCTTGACGATGATTTGGCTTGCAGAGAACAACTGAAAAAGATTGATCTGTCTGTCCTCTCAGAGTGTCAGCGAACCATTGCGGAGAAGATACTGTGGGAAGAGAGAGCCACATTTGCAAAATATACGAAAAATATTGGCAGTGCAGATGAGTTAGTCTTGGAGATTAAGACCACAGATGGATGTTTCAGTTCAGAAGAACTACAATTCTTTTCCTCGGCTATTGTATGCTGCCGTGAACGAGCACCTGGAAGACTTGTTCAACCGCAGTTGGGGTGTTCAATCGAAATCAGCGTGGTCTTCGCCTGTAGTCATCGCGAGAAAAAGCGATGGTACTATCCGCCTTTGTTGTGATTTCTGTGCGTTGGAGGTAGTGAGTGGTTTTCTGTACTTGATCAGACTTGCGCTTACTATCAAGGCTATTTGAAGGTGAGCAGTAGACAGAGGACTGCATTTGTCACTCCTTGGGGATTGTTTGGGTGGGTGAGGATCCCCTTTGGTTTGATGAATGCCCCTGCATCTTTCCAGTGTTACATGGAACACACTTTGAAAGACATCCGCCATCATTTATACGTTGCCATATTTGGATATCATTTTTTGCAGTGATGGATTCCAAGATCATGTGAACCATATCAGGAACGTTCTTTAAAGATTGAGAGAGAAAGGTCTAAAGCTGTGTGAGCTGTTCAGGGGTAAGAAGTGAAATATCTTGCCCGCATGGTGAGCAAAAGTGGTTTTCAGATGGATGAATCCTCTGTGGATGCTGTATGTGCTTTAAATGGGAGAAACCTAAAGACAGTTGGTAAAATCCATCAAATCCTTGATCTGCTGGGATACCATCGTCACCATGTCCAAGATTTTGCTCGTCTTGAAAAGTCACTCTCTGACCTGATCACCTCACCCAAGGATGAGAAGCAGTCTATGAATCAATCTCCTCATGGTCAAGCTCCATCCAAGACTCCTATTTGCTTATTGGACTGTCATCAAGGTGCGCTCAATTGCCTGGTGGAAATCATCACGTCTCCACCAATTCTGGCTGATCCAGGTTTCGCAAAACAATCATTTCTCCGCATAGATGCGAGTCAATGCGGTTTGGGATGTATCCTCTACCTGTATCCTCTAAGTCAAAATGGAGAAAATCATGTGATCGGGTATGGCAGTAGAACACTAACAGAACCTGAGTCAAAGTAGCACAGCACCAAACTGGAATTTCTTGGCTCAAAGTAGGCTGTTACTGAGAAGTTTCGGGCGTATCTAGCATATGCCGACCATTTCAGCGTCTATACTGACTCTGACTCACTTTGTCTTCAGACCGCGAAGTTGAATGCTGGAAAAATAAACAAAGATGCAGATTCTTTCTCAAGAATGCCATTGGATATCAATTCGTATGTCGAGGAATGTACGGAAGAAGTCTCACTTGATACTTTCCAAGCCTACATGCATATTTATATCAACAGTAATGACACAATGTTGACAGTAAGCTACACAGAAATAAGTAAACACAGAATGACTACGAATGTGACACTTAATAGTACCTTCCGGTATAAGGAGTATTGACCGCTCCATCCTTTGCATCCGGGCTTCCAGCCTTTCCAATGTGACTGCAACTGAAGGCTTGTTCTATTTATGACTACTGGTAGATCATGGTTGCCACAGAAAATTCAAAACAAATTTCCCTGCTCAGGTAGGTTAATTGCTGGGCATTTTTCTGATCAAAAGGAGATTTCAATCAAGGCAGATGTTTATCATTTTTCTCTGTTGCTAAGATGTGGCTTGTCATTTTTCTGTGGTTTTCTTGTTAGCCTGAACAAAAACGCTTTATTGATGCCACGTTTTTTGTTCTCTCGGCCTTTTGAGTGGAAAGTTTGATTTTTAGTTGAGTTTTATGCCGTTTTCGCAATAGTTAGGTTTCAATTACTTAAAGTAGTAGGCAAAAAATGCTTTGCTCCAGCCTTAAATAAGGGCGTAAAGTGGAATTTTCCGATATTTGTGGAATTTCAATTTTATGAACTTTATGTTTTCTTGCTGCTCTGTGCTTGTTTCTGTTTAAAAAGAACAAAGGAAAAATCAGAACACAGTGTTTTACCAGTTAAAAATAGTGGGTTGGGGCCGATGGTCTTTGATTGTAAGATCAAAAAGTTCGGATAGCTAAAAATCGAATTTTTAAAGTCCTTCTTTGAACATAGACATCTTGATAACGAAAGACCAGTAATTATTAATCTACTTGAGTGAGTTTTCCCTGAGTTCTCCCTGAGTAGATCTCATTTTTCCCTGAGTCTACGGTACAGATTTCCATGAGTTTTCCCTGAGTAGAACTGATTTCTCCCAAATGCTGGAGTAAAATTGTCTTGAGTTTTCAAAAAGTGCCATACAACATTTCCCTGTGCAGAGTTTATTTCCCTGAGCAGAGCTTATAAAACGATAGAATCTGGTAACAAACCAGCTGTAAATACCACCCTTTTTCAGGAAATCAAATACACGCCCTGCCCTTCTAGAATATGCCTTGCTGGGATGTATTTCCTTGCCTATGACCACTCTACATTACAGTAATTGTGCAAAAAAAATGCCATGAAAGTCTGTCAGTGGGTTACTGCCACGAATAGCATGACAAAAATCTTTCCAGTGGCGGTATCTATCATGTCCCTTCACTTCATAAGTTGATAGGCATGAAGATCAAAAGCCAAAAGACACTGAATTATACACTGCAACCAAAATTACCACATTTTTTTTCATTGACAGACTGCCATTGGCTTCAATGAACAGTTTTTTCGGGCATTCATTTTAGAAACAAACATTAAGATTAGGTTCCTCTGATCAAGTTTATACCGGTTAAACGTCAATGGAGACTTAATATAACAACAAAATTGTAAAATGATAGTAAACCAAACAAAAAAGCATTTAAATATTGTATTCTCAGCAGTTAAATATACACATAGAATTTATGGAAATTTCAGCAAAAAGCTGCAATACAAGAAGCACTCAGACTGGGCATAGAAGAGAACATATGAAGTGTTGTTGCAGGTACTGGATAAGCAGGTCTGAACTACTGCCTTTTGTCAAGAACAAACGTGAGCAATATCGTGCTGCTCATTGAAATTAAACTCAGAATCATGGCTGGAAGAATCACCCTAGCCTTTGTACAACACCCTTCACGATTTGGATCATCCTCAACCGTTGGGTCTTGTACGAAGGCTAGACTTATGATGGCTACAGTCCTCAAATCTTGAGAGAAGGGATAAATTTGAAGGCCCTGCTTTGCGATAAGATTGCAACTCAGGGGACCCAATGCACCCAGTGCCTCCAATATTGCATTTGCATAACACAGGTTTCCTATGTTGGCAAAGAGCACAGCCTTCACTTTATCTAGTCCAAGAACTTGGAACAGTGACCTGACCAGTAGACTTACAGGTGTTGGGAGCTGAACTTTGACCAAAAGGAAACAGATAGGTTACACAAGAAAAATTGACATATTGTGCTGACTTCATATTTTCAATAAACATACAATATGCATGTCACTACCATAATCAGATTTCAGAGATCTAGGTCAACACTTATGTGAATGTTGAAAAAAATTCCCTGAGTTTTCCCTGAGTCGAAGCGAAAATTTGTGAATTTCTCTGAGTTTTCCAGGTGTTCCCTGACATTTTCTAAAAACCTTGTTTTTTCCAGGTTTTCCTGGTTACCTGGCCACCCTGTAAATGAAACATGTATTCGAAGGGAATAAGCATCTAGATTGTTACAATACTAAAGGATAGATACATAGGTTCAACACAAAAATTGTAGCCTCAGTTATCCTCATATTGTCACTATTGCTTCCATTAAATATATATTGGCACAGTTTAATTTACAATCAAAATCCACTTTTTTCATAGCGGTTTGTCCAGAATTTGAAAATACTGTGGAAAGAAAAATTTAAACATTCTGCGTAGAAGATGCTCCACCTTTTGAGTCTTAGTAGTCAGAATACTGGCAGTTATCTCATTGCTTTTCAGCAATTAACAAAAAAAATTAACCGTCTCAAACAATCAGGAACCAAAGAACCACAAATATGTTCTGGGATTGATTCTACATTTTCTTTGACATATTTTCCCTTGACACACAACCAAATGTAGAGTCTAAGTCAGAGCACAACTGCAACTCATTATTCATCTAATCTGAAGAGTCTGTAAGTCAACACTTCATGTATAATAAGCATTTCCTACTAACTTGAAACAAATGCATTAGTTCAGCTTTTGTGAACTTTTGCGATGAATGTACTAGACATCAAATGGATAAGTATTTTGTACATAGCATAGCATAAGTTCACCATTACCAGCCATGCCACAAGGACGCCCTAACATATGGCCACCATGGCAGTCTTTGGCATCGAAACATTTCCCTGTGAGACTGTGACACAGGGGGTTGCTGGCATTCATGAGTTCTGAGGCACACAACAGTTACCAAATCTAATTTCGTGCTTGTCCATCATATGCCTCCATATGCACGCAACAGCTATGAAGCTGATTTTGTGTGTGCGCATTATATGCCCCCATATGGGGATCACTCATATGTCATCACTTTTTTTGCCTCTCTAACCCCCTCACTAATTTATTCAATCATCATCATTGGTCCTGCTCCCTCCAAAGCTATGTCATCCTTTGTTTCGAACCCTCTCCCCTCTAGCATTATTTTAAAGTGTTTTCAAACAATGGTTACTAGCAATGAAAATACATTCTTCATGAAGTTTTACGAACATTAATGCTACATATATATAGGCAGTAAAAGTACAACACCAAGTCCATGGGTTTGGGAAAATCCTTTGCTCAATCGCATTATATCAGACAGCTTTATAGGCAGATGTGAAAATTTGTATCAAGAGGAGACTGCTAAGACATTGAAGTAGGTATTCAAGATCATTCTTATGGCCTCAAAATCTTCTTTGCGTCGAATTTAGAGATCTCAGTTTGATATAGGCAGTAAAAGTACAACACCAAGTCCATGGGTTTGGGAAAATCCTTTGCTCAATCACATTATATCAGACAGCTTTATAGGCAGATGTGAAAATTTGTATCAAGAGGAGACTGCTAAGACATCGAAGTAGGTATTCAAGATCATTCTTATGGCCTCAAAATCTTCTTTGCGTCAAATTTAGAGATCTCAGTTTTTTCAATTGTTTGTGTTATCATACTTACAGACCCTTTCCCCATAATCTTTTATCGTCAATTTTCAGGGGTGGATCCAGGGGGTGCCAAGGGTGCTGTGGCACCAGTCAGATTTTTCCTAATAACCATGTTAACTCCTCAACTTCACGCTTGCCGCTTTCAACAGTACGAACTTCCCCACAGCTCCGAAAGCTGCACCATGAAGCAACCCTTTCTCAATCGCCACTTGAGTCTTTTACCAACGTGGCCTGCTTTGAAATATTGCATCATAATCACGCGTCATGATCATGATAGATCACAGGCACATTTTGATCTGTGCAAACTGGACAATACGTGTTGTGAAATCAACATTGAAATGATGCTTGCGTCCAATCAGATGTATACTGGAAAAGAAAGCAATGAATGCAGCAGCAGCTGCTCCACTCTTGCCCCCTCTTGATCCAAAAAAGGTGTGACGTGCAAGGGGTTTGTTTTGTTTACTACAATAGAATATGCTAATGAGCCCCCAGTAAAAAGAATGAGAATTCATTGGGGCGCAGAAAGTGAATTGTCTACGCATTAAGTTGGGTGCCAAGGAGAGCCAGAGTCTACTGAAACGTCACAGATACTCAGCTCACGCACTACGTGCAGTGAGTGGGGTGCTGCGCAGACGTGGAGCTGCTCTCATTTCAAGACGATATCAAAGTTTTAAAAGAGGTGATCTTGAAGAAGATGCAAAGGAATGTTTTTATGGTTAAGTTCATTGAATGTTTATATGTTTTCTGGCACTTAGTATCCCTAAGGGAACAACTTTTCACGGGAGTTAGCTTTTGCGATTAAATTTTCGGGCATGCAGCGGGAATTAACTTTCACAAACGGAGGCTAAGCAAAGGATTTTGTGGGAATAAATTTTCGTGATTAACAATTTTCTACAAGACGGGTTGAAACGTCTGCTTTAGTTGTCGTGTGATTTGTTGAGAGCCAACTATACAGTGTTGAAAATACTATGTCACAATTCTCTGGCCAGCAGCTTGCACTTGCAAACATGTACTTCCAGCCAAAATTTGTGCAAGGAAGAGCATTGGGTCCTTTGAATGGTTGTGAGAAACGAGCTCCAGCCTCCAGAAGACCGTAAAATCGGTATCCAGCGAAGAAATAGCTATAATCCTTGGACATATTATTGTCCCACTTTTCTTGCTCACCCAAACGTTGCTTATTTTATTTTGGTTCACTGAAACCCTGGGTATGAAGATATATCTACAGATGCATGCTAGGTGATTTGAATAATAATTTGCTCTTGAAGCAAGAAACAAAGAACCTGCATCAAAGAGTAAAGCCAGGAAAATTGGGCCCCAGTCAGAAAATACTCTGGATCTGCCCCTGAATTTTGAAGACCACCACCTCCCCCATCGCTGATTATTTGATATATGAGCGATGCCATGTATACAACAGTTATGAACTGATTATGCGCCTGTTGATTATATGCCTCCAGATGCATGCAACACATATAAACGTGACTATGTGCTAGTTCATGATAGGCTTCAGATGCACGCAACAGCTATGAAGCTGATTTTGCGTTTGTCATGATATGCCTCCAGATGCACGCGTCAGGTATATGAAGTTGAATTCATGTATTTTAATTGACTCTCACGACACCTGATGGCTACAAGGCCAAGCACAGTGTCATCCCCGGCCCTATTTCAGTGGGGAAAAGTGTCTGGATATCGGACACTGTTCTTATATAACTGTCTGCCAAATTACCCTTTGATCAAGCTTATTTTAATGGCATTTTGCAGAAAATTTCTCAAGTATGTCCTTTCCTGTCCTTATCCGACATTGCTTTCAACTTCTACAATGGGCCTTATCCATCTTTTCTTGACTGGAGGTTGGAGATTTTCGAAAACGGACAAAACGGGGGAACAATGGAGATTTTCTTGTATTAAGGAGGACAATAGGAGAAAGGGTGGGTTCTGAAAAAATAGGGAGGAGGGAGTACCAAAGAGGGGGGGGGGGGGGGGAGAGAACGATCTCACAAGTGGGAGAGTACCCCTTAGGACACTATCACCAAATTTTTGTTAAATAACATCCATATAACTCCAAAATGCGTTCTAGTCATGTGGAAGTTACAGAAAAGAGTCAATAACACAGTCCACATAGTGGCAGCAAATTGTCACGAAGGCTGATTTGATTACTTGTCTAAATCATCTTTGGAGCTGGACCATTTACATGACTCTGATCTGGATAATTTAGAGGCTAGCTTCAAGGGAAATGCCCCTAATGAATCGTTTCTGTTCTTCGCAGCAAACTTCTTTAGTACAGCTTCTGGGTTGGTGGTATTATTTCGATGGATAGTTATAGCTGCTAAACCATTCAAAAGTGCTTGGCTCATTGTATTATGTGAGTACGTTTTCAATCGCTTCAAAGCTGAATTTAAACACTCACACTAGCAAGATGTAGATGGAATGGCACGTAGACTTTTCCATGCTGTGAAAATGTTAGGGTAGCAGCCTGGACCAATTTCCTTAAGGAAATTTTATGACTTTTGCACAGATTCAGGAGGAATTCCCTTAAAAGTCTTCATCCAGTAAAACTTCATGTATCTATTTCAGTATCGAGAGTACAGGATGAGGGAAAGTCGTCTGAAAAAAAGTTTAAAAACTTACGAACTTCAGTTCTCCAGTTTGCTTCTTTGCCAATAGAATCTACAAGCAAATATGGCACTACATAAAATCCTTTGGCGTGCATGTGGCTTTCTTTCAAAAATCTTGCATCTAACTCAGAGATGACATGGTCAAGCATGGGAATGGATATAGTTTGCTTATAATATTCCCCATCTGTGCTAGCAGGAGTATTATCTTCGATGAATCTGCTTTCCAACAGTTCTTGGATGGCTCTCAGGAATATTCGCATCTTCCCTTGCAGCAAGGGCTAACATCTAGTAAGTTATACTTCACTCCATGATCCTTTCCAGCTCACTCAAGAAAGTTTTTGCCGCTTTGGTGGTAGGTTAGAAAAATTTTTGAAATGTGGCCCATAACATGGCGCACAAGTTGGACATTGCATGCTGATTTAATGAATAAGGTTAGCCTGTGACTAAAGCAATGTACATATGTGCACTTACTATTTACAGCCAGAAGTCGTGATGAAGTTCCTTTAATCCACCCTGACAACAGGCATCGTAACCTTGTCCTCTGGTAAGATTTATGCCAAGACCTAACTTTTCTAAAGCTGCAATGATGTGATTTGACAGACTGACGCCGTCAGTTCTATCACTACAATCTATAAATGAATAAATTCTTCACGAATAATGAGCTTAGAGTCTACAAACCTTAACACAAAAGAAATTTACTCTCTGTTTGAAACATCCCTAACCTCATCAGCCATAAACCCATAGAAAGATGCATTGGCTCCATTACTTCCTCGTAGCAAATATCAATCAATTCATTTTGTGTAGTCTTAGACTCATAGGAAACATTTTTTGGAGCAATGCTTTTCAAGATTCTTGTCTCCACCCTGAACCCTAAACCTGATCAACTCAAGGAAGTTTCTAATATTTTTCTCGGTAGGCTCATTAAAATTATCAGGTACATATTTTGAATCGTCACGATGACCGTGAAAAGCTAAGTTCTATCTTTCACAAAAAATAACAGCTTCTCCGTCAACGGGCAATGACTTCTGCTGGCAGAGCAGAAATTTGGGCTGATATTGATGTTTTCTGCCCTGACATAACCAAAAGAAAATTATTGAAATTAGCATGCACACCTGCTTTAGAAGCAGCATGGGCTTTAAATCTTGCACATGCAGCATGCCATCATCGAAATGCCTTCATATATAAGTTCTTTCTTTGGTACCCCGATAATTGTGTGACCAATCAATTGGCAAGACACACAGAAAGCACCATCTTCTTCAACTGAGTAAGCCAGTCAAGGGTATTCGCCAATTTTATCTAATTCCAACTCATCAGTAGAGACTGAGCTGGTCTAAACAGTGGACATTTTGGCACCATTCTTGGATAATCTACCTACTTCATGCAGTCTATTTACGGGAGAGGGGTGTCATAGTATGCTTAGGACGAGAGAGGGGCCCTACTTCAATAAGCGCCTGTCCCCACATAGATTTAAAGCATAAAATAAATCACTAACACCTTTTTTACAAACATAGTGACTGTAAATTCGTCTGAGGTTAAATGTGCTTATGTTGTTCTGATTAGAGAACCAAAATAATATGCATTGTAGTATACCCTATATGCTTAATTCAATTATGCACAAACTTGCCAGAGCAATTTCGGAAGGCCAGCTTTTGGAAAGCCAGCTTTTGGAAAGCCAAACTTTTGAACATCACAACAGGTTTACTTTGTGAATGTAAGAAACAAATATAAATTGGCCACTGTCAGTTGACATGTCCACACGTGAGAATGTTTTGTATGGTTTGGAAGTATGCTATAACACACATAGACATGAGACGCAAGGAATGTTGATCAATTTTTTGCACGCTGGAGATATCTATATGCCCAGCAATTTATGCTCAATTTTTCAAGTTTACCAGCTTCAGTATGCTAAAGAAGTGTGTGTGGATGTAAACCTGACTACCCTATAAGCTTGCTTGAGTTTGTAGGTACACCAAGCTTGTCTGAGTCAAAGTGCAATGAGATTATGGTGGAATGGGCCAAGTGCTGACACCAGGACTATTCAACACTTTGGCCTTGCTACCCTCCCGGCTAGCTAGCTACACATCAATCTCATATATGATACAAAAGAGACGACCAGTACTAAAACAGTCAAGAAAATTGTCAGCAGACAGATCCCTGGTAGTTTTGACCACCGTTCCGATATCTAGTGCGCTAGTCTACTGCGCCAGCAACAAAGGCTTCTCACCTGTATCACAAATGAACTCCATCTCAACCCTATCGAACCCAGAGCAAAAGGATAGAGCAGACATCAGATTCAAGGAGATTTGCTAAGATTAAAATCTAGCTAACAAATGACTTGCCAGGCGAAGACATCTTGAAAGAAAAGTTGGCATCCGAAGGGCTACTTTATGCAGCTACAAGGCGTGCACAGCTGTGAAAAATTGTGATACTTGTGTCACACTAGGCAGACTGATGCCACACAAAATCATTGATTCTATACAAGATCAGATGCATTAGCACCACGCATTGGAATACCCCTAAATGTATCACATGGTAATTTTTAGTCTAATTACCGTCTGATTAAAACCCGAAATCCTTAACGGTTTTCTCTGGAGTTTGACTTGCTAAGTCTTGCCAACTTATGCATCGAACCTTGGAGTTGATGTCCCATGGATACGTTGATCAGTTCATCGTACTTACAGAAAAAAATTTAAAACCTGATTTTAAAATCACATGAAACAGCTGATACACCTTCTATCCGCCCCTGTGTTACCTGCTGTTGACTTTCAAGTGGAGAAGGAGGAATCTGGAGATCACGCTGTACCCAGTGCAGATTTATTGACTGGAGGGGTATAGTTTTTTTTTTTCGATTTATTTGCCCATTAAAAAATTGTACAGTAACGTTAACATACCATATCACGTAGCAAAAAACATGCATAACCACTATAGCATACCATATCACCTAGGCAAAACAAACAAAAAAACAATATGATGTGCATATATCATTTCAAG
>JAOBRC010518563.1:0-11451 GCA_027575255.1 Scolionema suvaense | reverse complement strand
AATTTCCTTTTCATTGATATATAACAACTTTATTCACCAATTTGCACATGATTTTTCGTCTGGCTCATGGACTATATGTTTCTACGCTATTCTACAAACATTTTTCAATGTTTCTACACCATTCTCCGAACATTTTGCGATTTTTCCATGCTATTCTACGGACATTTTTTTATGTTTCCAGGACATTCTACAGACATCTTTTGATGTTTCTACATTATTCTACAAACATCTTTGATGTTTTCATGCCATACTACAGACATTTTGCGATGTTTCCACGCTATTCTACAGACATTTTGCGATATTTACACACTACGATCCAGACATTTTTCCAGGCCTCCACTGCTCCACTAACATTGATGTTTATTTTTTGATGGAAGTATGCTACTCTAAAGGTATTTTTTTATCTTTCTTTTTGATGCCTCTACCTTATTGCATGAGTATTTTGTGTCATTTCTTCAATATTCAAAATTTGTCTTCTGCTGCAATCGTATCGATAAATAATTTAAGATAAAAAGTGCTTAATATTAAGCAGTTTTCTACAATACCTCGAAATGTAAATAATGCGCTATCACATATCTGACGTTGGCTTACATGAATCGTGAATGGTTTACATGAATGGTTTACATGCTATGATTCCTTAGAACATCAATCTAGGGTAACAATTTCTGCTGTAAGTCTGACACCAGCACCCTTCCTTGTTCAATGTCTGCTTCTGAAATAAAAGCTCTCCCGAAAAATGTCCTCTAACTTTGTGTATTTTAGATCAAAAGCATCAATTAGAGCTGTTCCTATGCCCCAAAAATATTCCCATTACTACGCTAAATCCTAGGTCATACACTATGATAACTGGAACTTAACATCTTAGCCCATTTAAAAACAATCTATAGGGTTAAAGAGAAACATCGCGTAAATACAATTTTTCTTAATTTCCTATAGTTTATTCTGATTTCACGACAGTCTTTGATAAAAAGCCTTGCATATATGGAAAATCTATCTCAATAAACATGTTTGCAACTTCCGTAAGTCATAATACCAACATTTAAATTCTAAGCCATAGCAACCTTGCTTGAGATTATGCATTCCCAAAGACAGGACGTGAAAAATGCTTAATATTAAGCACTTGGTTAACTTATCATTAAAGTAGTTTATGATTCAGTGTATAGCCTTCTTGGGTCAAAGTATTTTCAACTACTTTCGTTGGTCAAAATAGAAACACTAAGCTCCTTTAACCATCTTCAAATGCTAAAAAGGATGCACAAATTGTCTTGGGTTCGTGAATTCTTTTCTTACTCTAAGTGAACTAGGAAGGTCAGGATATGGGAGAAAGAAGGTATTGAATAAGAGATTTTCCTGATACACTTCTCTCTCCGGTATTTCCTCTTGTCGCAAGTATTATGCAAAATGTTAATCATTATGTAAAATTTCAATGCTGTGCCGACTGTGAAACTGCTTTCGTGATGTTCTAAATTAGAAGAGCTGGCAGGTATTTCTCACTGAATTAGTAATTCTAAATGAATTTCTAGGTGAGATATCAGTGAAAATGTAAAGTTTTTGGGGGCTTCACCCCCAAGCTCGCAGTAGGGAGGGTCACAGCACCCCCTACACCCACCTCCAGCTGCTAGTGCATCGCCCAGCCGGCAATGCCCCAACTCACCCAGGTTCAGGTACGCTTCCCTAAACTTCTAGATTAGAGCCTGATAGCCGCTTCCAAGTTATAAACCTTTGAAGTGAGCATGGTAAAAAAACATAACCATGTATTCCGCTATCTATGGGTTAATGAGGGAGTTGTATTACAAACAGAATATGAATATCAAGAATTAGTACCCTCACTTCAACACATTCCTAAGATGAGATTTCACTTTCAGGACTATAAGGTTTAATCAAACTGCACAACGAAAATAGGATGTGCTACATATGTGGGCCTGATTCCCTAGCAAGTTTGATCACTATTGATTTGTAAATAAATTTAAAACCATTTAAAACAAAGAGAGCAAAGCAACACTCACTCAGAAAACACAGGCCAATCTGGCCGGTACTATACTAAACGCCTAAGAAGCATTAATGTTTATGCTGTCCTTCTTAAATGTTCTGGCCTAGCTCTACTACTTTGCCCTCTTTCCTATGTCATGTTGGTTCTATCACACTGTCCTATACTAAAAATACGAGGTAAATCATTCCATCACAGTCACACCTGTCTTAAATCAACTAGCACCATGGTTGGTTTCGCCTGAGAATTTACTGCAGCGAGATAACTGCACACACATACTGGAAACAAGTTTCAGCCTTCTTCAGAAAAGATACATGAGAATAGATGGTGGTAAAAAGAGAGTGATAGCATATGGACAGAATATGCAACCCATCAATCCTTATTAGCTTAATATTAAAATACAGAGTTGCAAAAACACACTTAGTAGTTCATGGTTATAAAGAAAATGGATTTAGGACAGACTTCTATAAAACATCAACGTCCAATGAAGAAATCAAAAACGAGATGATCATTTGCAAAAAAACATAACACCTTTTCTCTCAAATAGTTTTAAAACACATCAAATTGCATCTAATCACAGCGGTTGATTCCATCACTTTCCATGGGCATATCTACTTATCTAGAAGTGAAAAACAAAACAGACAGAAAAGAATTTGTCTGGAAAGGAAAGTCGTTATTGACTTTGATCGGGCACTTAAGCGAATAACAAATGAAATCTCATGAAGCTGCGATGAAGACAACATTATTGCTCAAGCATATTTATTTTATTTGAGTAATACTGCTGCCTTCACTGCAGCTTCTACTGATTTCATTTGGTAAATTTGATTATGCTAAAATTAAGTTAAATTCCCTGCTTAATTTGCATAGCAGCTATGTGATTATTATGAGATATACGTTCACCAATAATCAACGAAACTTTATAAACATTACCCAGTATATTTGAAAAAAATATGTATGGCTATAAAAAGCAGTTTCGAGATCATTCCCATACATACTAGTGCCACAGCTCTCAACCAAAAAATAAAGAGTGAAATGTCTGCGTATATTTTTCTTGATGAGTAGAGCGAGTTAAGCATTGCTCTGCTGCGGAAGATTGAATTTAAGTGAGATTTAATTTAATTGAGTGGCAGTCTCCAACACAAGTGCACAAGCGTTTTATACCACTTTTTAACCTAGCGCTCCATATGTTTCTAAGAAACAGCTCATAAGAAAGTTCCAATTTTATCCACATCAATAATTTACATGCCAACTATTTTTTCTTTAATTTCCAAAGCATACTGGTCAAACTAGCCGTACCTATCGCATTTAAGTACAATCCTTGTACAATGCAGGATTTTGCCACATGAAGGCGATATATACACTTCTTAGAAGAGTACACCTTCTTTAGATTGAGACTACAAATGTTTCTTAAACTTTCTAGAGGGTTCGATATTTTTTTTCAAAAAAAATGTGAGTAGACTGAACGAAAACTTTACAAGCTAACGACGAAATAAAATATAACACACAGGGTTTTCTAGCCACATTCTTAGGTCCGGTAATAGGACGTAAGAAACTCAATTTGCTAAAAACTCAATTTTCCAACAAAGCAATTTTTGTCCACATTCACCAGTTTGAACCATTCCACATTGAGCGTTCACAAGATAAGAGACAGGTATGTCTCTGTAAAGTGTCTACAGGCCTGTGAAATACTTCCTGAGGACTTAGGGCCTTTTGCATTGAATACATTTGTAGCATAGTTTACAATACATATCTTGATGCTTTCATACCCTACAAAACGCAAAATTTTTAGAATTGAGTTTCAGAAACTCATGTTCCTAAAAACCGGCCGTAAGCAAAAGTGGCTAGAGAAAACCCTGACATACAAGTAGAAGGTATTACCGAGCATTGTCTTGAAGCTCTTTCACCAGAACACATGTTTCATGATCAGCTTTAGCCTTGTGCGCCATGGACATAAACAGGTGATGACCAATAACAGCCTTTGCAAGTGGCATTCTTCCATGGACCCAAAACAATTTGGCCATTTCAAATCGGTTACTCAACACTGACCAACAAAACAGTTCGAAATGAGGGCGTTCGAATTTGGCTGGAAAACATTTCTGAAAGATGAGATGCATGCTACCATGTTCACATAATAAAATTATCAATGCTAAAACAGTTCAGGTTGCTAACAGTAACAGTAGCAGGCTAAGAAAATGCTGAATAACACGTTTGCACCACACACTTGACAGTTCACTGAAAGTAATTTTTGGGGACTTTTTAGACGAAACCTTATTCCTACTGAGCATTGTAATGGTCTGTGAGAGTTCCCCCATCTCCTTCCATAATTAGTCATTTAGTGCAATCCATCAAGTTACTACTGTGCAAGAAAATGCCTTGGTGACAGACATACATGCAAAATTGTTAACCCTATCTCAGACGGGTGCCACCCCCTTCCCCCCTCCGCCCCTGTCAGATATCTCAAAATAACCTTTTGGCAACATTTCCGAGACCAAGCTTTACAGTATCCTCCTATAATTTATTGATACGTATTCTGAACAAGTTTGTCAAATTTTGGGTCAGGGGCTAACGTGATTTAGGGCAAATTTCAAAAAGTAGAAAATCTTTTTCTAACAGGTTATTGTTTTAATGCTATACTTACAATTAAATAGTAAGATCAACACAATACAACAATTCGAGTCAAGTTTTAGTTTTCTATAGGCAAAACATGACTTTTGGGCAGAGTCGTTCAAAGCATATCATATTTCACAAGTGGTAACATAGGAGGTCATATCTCAGGGAGCCTGGGGCAAAATATATTTTACCTACAATGTTACAGCCTTTAGGGTTAAGGAAACTCCCTCACCAAGTTTCAGCTTCGAACCTGCTCACAACAGAACTTAGAGCCGGGAGGGGTAAATGTCTCCCCAATTTATCTCATAATTGATAAAACACTCATCCAGGACCATTCATGATGTCTTCAAATTAAGTCAGTTTCATAGGTTCCTATGAAAGACCAGACACATCGATTAGAAACAAAATAACCAACAAACTCACATCTATCTGCTGTATAGCACTATATTCATGTTTCACTGATGAAATATTCTTCATATGCCAACGAGCAGCTTTAATCGCAAACTTACTGGAGCATTTTGCTGGATTCTAAACAAAAAAAATCATCCTCAATGGATCATCCCACGCACTTTACTCCTATGGCTTGATTACAGAAGGAAAACAAATGAATAGACCAATTACTAGTACTGAGAGATCAGTGGCAGCATTTGAAAATTGGCAAATATGATAAGAAGTACCTTGACCAAGTCCAGCAATACATTATTTTGGGCATAGATCTGCTCTCAGGCACCAAAACTCACACTGTTTTGACAAAAAAGCATCTGACATATATCAATCTGGAGCATAGCTTAGGTTTTCCCAAAACTCAAACAAGGAACCTAGATATTAACAGCAAAATAAGTGTCCAGTGTACACAGATAGGAAACCTACTATAAAGTAGGTAGCAATTTTCATAAGCAGTACTCAAAATTGTGTAGCAACAACTACAACGTCAATGCTTTGCACCTTCTTAAGCTCCCTAAGTCGTTCTTGAATCGCCGGAACCCCCTACAAGAAAGAAGAACAGCAGAGATAAGGGTGCTGAGTTTCCACTATAACAGCAACCACAGCAGTAATATAAAACTATGATGCACTAAACAACAGTATGCCAACACCAATGTTAAAGTTCACTTAAGTACAGATACACACTTATGATACCTCACCCAAGTTATTCTTAATCCTCGAATTAACATGCCTATACATGAATGCAGAGGATAGTTCATGAACATATGATATGTGCAAGAACAAGACCGCATAATCACCTAAGATGGCAAAATATGCTTATGTCAGCATAAAATATAAGTATGTCAAAAGATATGCAATAAACATCAAATAAAATCTTTTCTGCATTCACATAGAAATATTAATCACAACTCACAGATTTGTAGAGAGTTGCTAAGTTCTTTTCAGTCAAGAAGTCCTCTATTTTCACCCCAAAATCAATAAACAGCTGAACAAAATCAGGTTTATTTTCTATCAGTGCTCGTAACATCCTCTGTGGTAGAGTTGTTGGCTGCATGGAGAAGATACAGTATACTGTTAACATTACTATGTGTACAGACAAACAGCAAGTAGTACAGGACAGAACTTTAGGCATAATGAATGCATCTAACATAAACTAACCATGCACGTACATGAGTAACTTACAAACACAATAGTCCAACGAGAATAAAAATATGAATGAAGATATCATTCACTGACTTGAACAAAAGAACGCTGACACTGACAGTGCTGGACATTAGATACATATATACTTCAGATCAATAGCTAGCCTATTTACACAAGGCAGGCAAAAAACACAGGAAAAGCAGATTAATAATGTCAAATACAGTTTTTACTACCTTGGGAAGCCAAATCAATAACTATGCGAGGTCACATACTATAGTCAATGTAATCTACACCATCTGGCCTAGTATAACTTTTCACACCCTTTCTTGAAGATTACCTTGGATGGGCATTGCATAGCCAAGGTCAGGGGTGCAAAAGTACAAATATACTTTGCAGAGAATTTGAAATTGTTCTCGCTGCCTTGAGCACCAATTGTACACTAAAAACTGCTGTTTGTACAGTAATATATCTAACAAACTGTGTAATAGGTGTTGTTTCAGTTGAACTTCACTACATTCATGTGAGTGCGGTCTTACATTTATCTTTTACAACACACTTAGGTGGAAATCGATCTTGTATTTCTCATCATACATACAGATTATGTCCCTAGATTTGCTACATACAGAACAGTTGACGTGGGCTCAACCGGGTTGGGATGGGTCAGTTTCTGCTTCATTGAACCGATTAGATGACTGCACTCCCTGTGGGTTCAGTCAGGTTATGGCAAGGAATGCATCAGGGTTTTGTGTTTCATATCCTGCAAGATCAGGCAGTTAAAGTGTGAAAGGGTATAAACCGGACAGAACCCCCAGTAGTACTTCTTCTGCTAGGGCAAAAATATGATCTCAAAAACGTGTCAGCATCAAGAATTTGGTCTAGAAATATATCTCGAAAAGATCATAACAAACCTATAGTGAAACAAACAAATTAGCAAATAATAAATAGAAAGGTTTAGATTACAAATCAACATTACCAATGGAGCCACAGAGTCCCTTCGAGCACGAGATCTGGTTCTCATCTCATTCAATAGAGGAGCCTTCACTACACGCTCACTGCGAAATTCTCTCTTCCGCAGAGCTGCACTCATAACCTCCGATCGTGCAATATTAGCATTATTCCACAGCAGAGTCTGGTCAAGTTTCATCACAGTATTAATCGAATCACCTGAAATATGAAACAGATTCATATGAACCTTGCAGTTTTCATGAAAGATGTTCTAGTAAGGCCTAAACCCGAAAAAGTGTGGTATTGAAACAAAAGTCATAGAAAGCAGGCCTTATTTTAGCCCTATGTTGCCTCCGATTATGGGAGGCAACAGTGTGCCCTTTTTAAAAATGATGCCCTTTTGCCCTAAATTAGACAGATCTATGACTAGAAAATCCCTGATTTTAGCGGCTAGTTGTGATCATTTCTCCATCAGGACAAAAATTAAAGGCTAATTTATCAACCCATGCCCTAGAAGTGTGAACTAAGGATGCCTGTCGCCTTCATATCTATTTTGGTGGATGCCCTTTCAGTGATTTTCTGGAGGCATGCCCTGTAGGCTAGATCATGCCCTGGAAAGATATTCTAGGAATAATTTAGTCATAAAATAAATGAAAGACATATCTAACACAAAGACTACAATTCCAGAAACTCAAGGTAGTTCTACACATGTGTCTCATGGCATCACTACCATGTTTTTATGCTATTCTAATACATCTAGCATTATCCATAAAATTTCAGAGCACCATATAGGTTAACTATTGTTCTGAATCAATCTAAAAAACGTACACCCAAAATGTAACGTCTGTATCAACGTCACTATGTCACAACGTCACAAAATAATACCCTGTTTTCTACATTGAACTGCAGTGTACACGCTCACAAATTTAATCAAAACATACACTTCAGAATGGCTTGTAAGATTGCCCCATCAAACTGATCTGTCCCGCTTTCCATATCGAAGACAGTAATCTGAAATTAATCAGTACAGAAATTCGTCACAATAGGTGCAACAAGAATGTCTAGACTTGAAGTGACTTATATAGGTTTAAAGAGTTATTAAAGAATGTTGCAAACTTTTAATAGAACTGGTGATCAGGGCTTCTATCTAGCTCAAAAAAGACTTATAATAAAAGAATGACTGTCAGATATTTTCCAGAAAAAGAATAAATGATATTGTTTTTGCCCAAAGTAACTAAAACAAATTTACTATTGCGAGGAGAGGGAACACAAGCAGTAGTCTTAAACCCTATTTTGCAGCCATCTCGTTTTCAAAAAATAATTCAGAAACGACAAAACCCCACAACTTGCTTTGTGAACCCTTTCATTGCAGTATTTAATGCGTATCACAGAATTTCATGCAACATGATACTCCCATTCACAAGACATGCGAATGATTTTTTGAATATTAAGCATATAAATTTGGTAAAACGGCTGAAAAAGAAAACGTTTCGGGAAGTTTAGGCTATTTCTATTCATCTAAGGTCCATTAGAAGATAACTCATGTGAAACCACATTAAAATAAGCAACTATGTAACTTTTTGAGAATTGGCATTATTAGGCACCTAACAAAGATTATGATCATGCCAATGAATAATTAGCGAGGTTATTATAATTATGAGAACATCAAGTTGTACATTACTATTTTTCATCACGATAACACGAGAACTTTTATCTTTCTTAAACTGCTTCCAAATCTATTTTTCAAACAGGTGCCCCTTAAATAAACGTCCACCCTGCATAAATGAATACCTGCATGCTTATTCAAGGCATAACCATTAAGTGCTTTTTTCTAACCAGGCATGCTACTCTTTGACGTTACATTTTTGACCCTGATAAAACATGTTGACTAATCCCGCAAAAAAGCCTACAAAATGAACAGAACAACTTTCTGCTTACAAGTTCATGATGCAGACGAACGTTCTTTGTCAATCGCTTGAAAACTTTGTCCTCTCGAATCTCTTCGTCTGACTTGGATGGCCACATATACTTTTGAAAAAGCTCAACTGCTTTATCCTCCGATTTTGAGCTGACAAGCTGATCCTTTTTCAGCTGAAATTTCCACCATTCATGTAACTCTGCCATTACATTAGCTGCTCGGCCACTTCCGTTAAAGATTACGACAGGTATAGCTGAGTCATCACATCCACCTTCCAAAGCCTTACAAACATCTTCTATAGTTCCAGAGCCACCTTCAACCATCAGCATCACACACGGGATACGCAGTTCTAAAAGGCAAAAATCTTCCTATCTAGCTGGAAAGGTACCCTGTTCCACATTCCACATAGCTTAAAGAAGCAATATGATCGACAGCAAAGCGCTGATAACACTGCACCACAAAATAACCTGATCTTGGAATTTTTTTCAGGAAAGGTTTTATTGCGAAAAAACACTTTTAGTCTTGACACACAGCAGCATCTAGGCTCAACGATAGACACTGAATGTAAACATTTCCAAAACGATACATGTGGGGTCACTATTTGAAAACGCCAGTTGATGTGAAAAAGTGAAAAATCGTATTTCTTGGATGGACTATGAGGAGGCTAATGCACCTGTATTGCATGGTAGCCCACCTCATTAACATAGTAACAGTGCTGTGATGACCAGCTCGTCATTACAAAGATAGATATTATTTCATTGGTAGATAGAGTAATCAGCAAAACCAGTTCACCTTTCAAGAAGAAAAAAACCGGGACCCTTCTCCCCACATAAAGTATCCTCCTCTTTGATCATCTCTTTTGTTGATAACAGCTTTACGTGGAGTCTTACCACACTGACATTACATCAATGAGGGGGAATTGCCTATACCCCTGGTTAAAATCCAAAATGCTACGGCAGAAAACATAAAACTTGGTGGGGGATATATATGGATGTTAAGCTTCTATACATCTTAAGTTTCATAGCATCAGCATTTTTACAAATAAGCAGACTCCCACAAATTTAAGTGAATCAAAACATGCATTAGGACAATGACGTGACACTGATGGCCTCAACAGTTTAACATCATAAAAAAAACTTTGATAGCTACTTGTATTCATACCAAAAAATAAACGTTTTCCCTAAGAAAAGTAGGCATGCCTAATGCCAACAAGGACTTTTGCAGATACACATGATCCATAACATGCCTGAAGCTACCCACCAAAAAAAATAGGACAGATTGAACAAATCAAAAGGATCATCATATATTCAAAACCCTAACAATGACAATACTTGGACGTGAAGAGCCAAAACCAACTCAACGTTGAAACCAAGAACCATCTTGTAGCAACAAACTGGCTTAAAGAAAACAAAGGAAATTAAATAAAGACAAGTGTCACTTCTTACTTTTGGGAACTAAAGAATCTGATCTTTCTAAAAAAGTTGGCGATGCTATCATATGTACATGAATCAGAAGAGCAAATTTCATTTGGAATCAAACTTGTTAACAAATTTACCTTGAGCTCATACACAGAATCTTTGCAAGAAACCCACCAAATAACATAAATGCCCTGTGAAGAGCAACATGTAGTACGACAACTGAGCAACCATGGTTACCTTATTACGTCAATTAACCCACGTATCTAATGCCACAGCATAAATTTAAGCCACCTGTTACTAAACCACGCTGTAATTAAGCCACACGTGACAAACTTAGGGGTTGGGGAGGTTTTAATTAAAGTGCAGGATCCACTTAACACTGAAAAAAAGTTAGAGCGGATTGACTTTTACAACCATCATGATGAAAGCAAGGATATTTTAGTGGGACTCCATGCGAAGGAAGAAAGTAGTCATGATGAAAGTGAACAGTGATATAGTGTACTGAATAAAGACATCCAGCAGTAATTAAGTTTTTCTATAACTTCTATAACTAACGCGTTCTATTAAGCCGCATCATTAATTAAGGTGGTATAGCAGGAAAATTCACAAAATTTTTACACTCTCCGACTTACCTGTAACTTCTCCGGCTCCCACATATACACAAATAATACTCTAAGATAAAGTTTGGGCTTCTGGGCTCGCGTATATCTGGAGATACACCCGAGTAAAGTTTATGACTATGCACAAGTTTCCCGCGCCATTCTTCACTCTCTGTGGCTGTTACTGCACACCACTCATCATGTCAGAAGCAGAGAATAATAGAGATTATGTTCAAATTGTGCATTCGAGGCGATTTTTGATCACTGTTCACCTGCTAGGTATTGTTAATGCTCAGCAAGTACGCACTTTTGAATGAAACTCTTCGAGCTCATTGATATCGCTGCTGATAAGCATGCTCCTCACGTGTGACATGTGTTGTGTCTGAT
>JAOBRC010518452.1:0-11451 GCA_027575255.1 Scolionema suvaense | reverse complement strand
GGCCTAGGGGTGAGGCGTTTGTAGATACTTTTAGGAATAACATTTACTTGAGCCCCAGTGTCAAGTTTATAGGTAACGTTACAACCATTTGTGACAATATTTATGCTCCAATCAGAAGATCGCGATACAGTATTTACTTCAGTTTTTTCGGAGAGTAAGGGGATGGTCTCAGAGATCGTACTTTCAATGCTATCAGTGAAGAATTCATCATCTGATGCGGACGGATCCGAATCGTTACTGGTAGAGCTGTCACTGCCATCTACTTCATTAATTGTTTTCAATAATGGACAAAACTTGGAATAGTGGTTCCGTTTCTTACAATTGTGACACTTTTGACCATAAGCTGGGCAGTTACCCCTGGCATGTGATCCACCACAGAAATAACAATTATTGATGGAATTGTTGGAGGATTCGGAGGCTTTGTGCTTAGATCCTGGTTTTGATGGACTTTTGCGGTGTCGAGCAACAACTTTATGAAAAGATTTTTCTGCTTCATTGTGCAGTTCTTTGACATGTAATTTAGTTTGCTCAGCAGCCTGTCCTAATTCAATGGCCTTAGTCAAGTCAACCTTCGGTTCTCGAAGCATTCTTTCACGAAGAGAATTGTCAGTAACCCCGCAAATAATCATATCCTTCACTAGAGAGTCACGTAAATCACCAAAGTCACAATCCATACTACGCTTTTTGAGTTCAGTTACTAAGTTGTTGAACAGCTGGCTTTCCCCTTGCTTATAAGTAAAAAATTTATGCCTCAACATGGTTATGTTTTTCCTAGGCTCGCAGTATATATCAAACTTTTGCAACACAGCTTCTAAGCGTATCTCATCCCCTTCCTTGGAGAACACAAACGTCTCATAAATTTCCCTGCCCTTGGGACCAATGCAAATGAGCAGAATTGATGTTTTGATCTTGTCTGACTTGCCATCAGACTCTGTGGCACACAGATAAAAATCAAAGTGCTTCTTCCAAATCTTCCAGCCATTAGCAATATTACCCTCAAAAGAAAAAGCGGCAGGTGGTTTCAAACGCTCCATTATGCACAAGATGTAAACAATCTGCTTGTACTTTACTACAAACCACTTCTGACACCATGTACTAGTTTCATAAAACCATCAACAACACAGAGCTGCAGTGAGAAGTCTAGCTTCTTGCTCAAGTCAAATCAATACGGCTTCCCACTCAACATAAACCCAGCATAATAGACATACTGTAGAAAAGCAAAGCAGATATAAGATAGAAGAGCAGCTCACACAAGCATTACATACAAATACAACAATCACCAACCGGGGATCTGCGAGACGTACTATGAGGTAGGTCCAGCACTTCAGAATGGAACACTCTGATTGGTTTATTCACACCTTACCTTTTCTTCGTTGACCAGAAACTCAGCTACCCTAAGATCTTATATAAAACTGAGCAATCAAGACTAGTGAGGCAGTCAAAATTTGTCAACATGACAGCAGGCAGAAGCAGAGTAAAATCGTCAACCTCATGACTATACATCATAGACTGACTTAATTCAGAGGACCAGTAGCCTTTGAAACACAATTCGGCTGCCCAATTAGTATCTCTGGATTGCTGTACCCATGAAACTAGCTGTGAGATCTTTTGGTGAGTCTGTTTCTGCTGACAAACAGCATCATGGAGCAAGTGCTGACAGAAAGAAAGAAGCTACATACCTAAGCAAGACTATCTGGGTGACAAGGTTGTTGGACTAGCTTGTGTTACTGATCCAAATGATCGGAGGAAATAACTTCAACCTTGGAAATCACACTGTTTGATAGCAAAAGTCACCTGAAAGGGATATACTGTAGGTATGCATGTCTTCTTGTAAGAATGCTAGCTAGTTGCTACCTACGCCAGTACATTGGTTAGGTTAAGCAAAGTATAGTTTATCTTATTGCGTTGTATTCTTTATTCATTTAAGCGCTTTCCTCAAACCAAATTAAGGATCTTAACAAAACACATTTCCCCAGGAATACTGCAAGTTCTTTTATTCAATTGATGCTTGATACAATACCTTTGAGGTGAGGGAAAGATTGGAATTCAACATTACTGACATAACAGAACTGAGAAGATCTGAGGTGTGTTCTTTTTATAATTTTAGCCTTGACCTTAGTATTTGTACAGATCATGGAATCACTGTTTCTTATAACAATGACTATACAAGTTTGCAGTTTGTGAGCAAGTGTAGCTAAGTTATAGCTAGATATAGCTAAGTTACACATAAGTTCAGCTTTCAAACTTGAAAACCACTCATGTTTCTTGCTCTTGCTCATGGATTGTTGCGGATATATTCACTTTTCTTGCTTACACCTTGGCCCTCATTGGCTGAATGCATTTCGTATAGCTAGACAGAAGTAAAGGACTTTGCCTGCAACATTTTCTAGGCCAAAATAAGTGTTTTTGTTTAAATATAAAACCCAAACTACTGCGTAACTTCAATGATAAAAAATACTTACATCCGAGAACAGAATGGATAAAATTCTTGATAGTACTGAAACTTGAAAGTTACGAACGATTTGGTACCACAATTGCAACAACAGATGTGATATAAAGAACGACAGATTGTTGTATTTGCTTTATGCCTGAGTCCCATTTCTTACAGACTTTTGATCGCTCACTAGAAACCAGCACTGATGTCCAGTTTTCTATATCAATCAAATCGTTTACACTATGCTGTACATAGAAATTTGTGTGACTAAAAGTAACTAGAAGCTCTCATTAGATTAGCATGAGCCAGTAGAACAATTTGAAAACCAGTCAAGAAGTCTATAGTAGCCTGTGTTTTAAGTGAGATATTGCAAGGAGGTATGTAAACCCATACAAAATTAAGACAACACATTTTCATGGAATACACTCTTGTTGGGTCCGCATGGATCATGCAGCAAGAGTAAAACTTCGCAACAGTTCTGTTACCAAAATTTGAAACATTAGATTTACAAACTATCAGACAGCAATTTTTGACTGCAGCCACTCAATGATAAGAAAATCTGACAAGCTTTTGGTGTAAAATGTGTTACACTTTCAGCGCTAAAAGTCTTTCAGATCTAGCGTTTTATGTCTTGGGGCGTTGTTTATAGTGAAATTGAGGAGATCATACTTCTTACCAAACTCTTATGAAGTGAAAGGTCCACTTTCAGCTCGTACAAATGACAGAAAGGCGTCATTTGATCTTCATCCATGAAATGACGGCATACTTCTTCAACTCAAACACTCAATGGGTGTCATTTACAGTATGTATAAAAAACTAACTGCCGCCTGTAATGTATTGAGTATCTGTTTATGTTGGATGTAGATGATGCAACCTGATTTACTGTGAGACACTCAGAGAGGAATAAGACAGCTCCTAGCTAGACAACTAGTATTCTAGAATGGTGCTTACAAGAGAGCCATGTGCTCCAGTGCATTCTGTATGTAGCGTACATGTAATCAAACAAAGGGGTAGCCACTACAGTTACACAACAGGCAACAGTGAACTAACATGAAACACCAAACCAAAAATTAAAATGCATTGAACGTGAAATAACAATTATTTGAAGACCTTAGGCTCAACGTGCTTAGGAGAATCTCTCCGGTAGAAAGACAGGGTTTGAAATAAAAAATTTTGATTTGACTACTGCAATGTGACAGCCTACCTGTCAGTATTCCGAGCATTTAATCTTTAGGATATAACTGCTGTAATCATTTTGAAGACACAGCAAATTAAATTTTGCATTTCTGTATTTTTCATTCTACAATTTAATTCAAATCCTGGATAAACCTTATGAAGTCGGCAATCCACCTGGTTGGAATATATTGTATCACACAAATGTTTTTATCCAATGCTATTTGTTCATTGAGAAGAGTTGCATCTAAACAGACCTGTCTAGTTCTTGATCTCTAAAAAGTTTCCTGAAACCTATCCAAGACTGTCTCTGAACGGACAGTTCAACATGACCTAAATGTCCTTGAAAAGTTGCCTACAAAGATCTCCAGTCATATCAGTGTGACTGTTCATGATTCTCTTCTTAATGAACCCCAGCATGTTTCCAAAACACAACAATATTCCTGTTAATGAGTTAAAACATGTCCATTATCGGTAATAGATTTAATAACTTCCATGGACATGTAAACTTTCAATTCTAACTTTGGTTACCACTGTATACACGTAGTAATTGCAGGATGGGTATATCTAAGCACAGTGACTATTAGAGTTAAAGCTGTGCAGTTCTTGGTTGTATTAGTGTTGCTGCAGAACCAAGAGGCTCAAAACCCCCAAAAAATTAAACCGATCCGAATAATCATGCATTGCACTACCTTCAAATACAGATGATTAGTGCATTCAGAAGATCGCTGTCAAACTATCTGTGAGAGAATATCTATGCTATTTTGCACATAAGAATGAAAACAATTCAATGTAAATCAGGATTTGGATCACTACTCAAAATGGTCTGATTTGAGTAGCTGACTACTACTACCTCTTCTCTCTGCCATCTGCAACTCGTTCCTCAGTGCAGATTAGGTGAGAAAAGAGCTTAGTGGCAGCTCACCTGATCTCTTGACCACTTTCAATGCGATTCTCCTGAGTCTACAGGAATGAACCCATGTGCAAAGTTACCTGGACATACAACCCAAAGTGAAAAATGGATGTTACATCACACATAGCGGCGATGTCTATGGTGCGGCCAAGGACAAGCTTCCAATTGGTTGCATTCACTGCGCTCAAGATTTGGAGTGCAGATAAAGTGCATGCCACTCTGCGGTCGTAGCGGGAAATATAAAAGTCAGATATAAATGTGGAGCGCGAACGGAGACCGGCGAGCGACTGGGCTAGGCTACTACAGGTTTTTATTAAACATGCACAACAACAAATCTAACTTCGGCAAATATATGATAGGACACGCAAAAAAAATTCCATTTATATGTAGCTAGAATAATTGCTATACTCTTTAGCAAGACATTTCTGAAAAGGTGATCAGGGGGGATCAGGACTATATAATTGGAAAAAATTTGAATAGTAGACCCTAAAATATTTCAGATTTCAGCTATGAATGAACTGTATCCCCATTATACTGTAAATAGCACCCTGAGCTCCAGAACCCTAACACAAAACACACTTACTTCTAATGTGCAACCTGTTCTGCTTTACCAAAGCATCTAACCCTAGTAGCTACCTACACAAGACTTCTGAAAAGTATGCCCATTTATACCTCTCATACAATATAGGTAGATAAAAGGCATGAGAATGTAGAGTGTGCCTGAAAATGGAAATGAGGCAAAATACTGGATACAAGTAAACCATGTGTTGAACTATGTATGATTAAGGCACAAGCAGATCACGAAAATATTGAGGTAAATTTTATGCTAGATGTCAGGCAGCAGGCAATGCATTCGTGAAGCAGAATTTTTTATGATTCTGCCCATATGCACATCACTCTATGCACTAGGTAGGCTCCAGCTGAGCTGTCTAACTACCTGCCATGCTTCAACTTGAACTCAGCCCTGGCTTCCTTCCTAGCTGAACACTAGCCTTAGGCTAGGTAAGGTAAAAACAACTAAACATGGGTTCAGCATGTGCAAAAAATGCCTTGGTTACAAAAATTTTCAAATTTTCGTCCATGTGAGGCACATTCAACATACTGACAATAATGTATCACAGGGCCACGAGCAATACAAACTACCAAGCAGCAAAACATTCAACAGCAAATGTTCTTGTGGCCAGCTCCTCCTCTCGGGTCATCATCTTGCACATAAAATCATCTGCTAAACTCAAGTGGTCAAACCTCCAGCCAAAAACAATCAATTTGCAACGATTTGACATCAGATTTAAATCAAAACATCTTGCATTCTGACTTGCCCGTCACATATGTCTCCTCAGGCTACAGACATGTTGAAAGTTGTCTGGGGCCGCCTTGATGTCACCGCTCTGAGCAGCAGACTAGAGTCCAGACTTTCTTCCCCGCTTACAGGAAACAAAATAGCGACGGCCGTGACCAAAAATGTGAACCCTTAAATGGCTGATTTTGCGGCAACAAAGTGGTTGGGAACTAAATGACACCTGGCAAGTATTCATGACATACTTCTCTTTGATTTAAGCGCAACTTGTGTAAGTGCCATCAGTTCTCCTTTAACAAGCCATTGCCTTCAACCCTGTAAATGATCATTTCACTAGAAATTAGCTGAATGTCTAATAATCATCAAGCTGACAACACCCGTGTGCAACATCCCTGCCAGGAAAATATGTCGCAACTCCATTCCGATGAGTGAGAAAGAAACTTCCCACTCTGCAACAATATGAGAGCCAATAGTTGGGAAACACATTTTTGGCATTTGAAATTGGTGTCTGTGGTTACTGCTCCATTTCGGTGAAGACTCGTAAGTCAGATTAGTCCTCACTGAAACTCCTGGGCACTTAGACTAGTGTAGTCTCATTCTTAACTAGATCCACAACACACGGGTCAATTAAACAGACCAGAGATTACATTTCTCTGAATGGACTGACAAACTGAGAATGGGACTAGTACTTTACGATAGCAAGCCAAAGTGTTGCTGATAAGGACCATACAACTCTCCCATAAAGGCAGCCAGAATTCTGGCTGGCGATTTGTATGGGCACTTTGCAGGTATTAATTTTGTGGGGAGATCGCACACATTGTTTTCATCTGGTCTGAGTGCGCTGAAGGTGAGTCTTCAGGGGGTCATTGCGTGAATAGTGCAAGGAATAGACACATTGGTGATAGGGGGTTAAAATTAATTTGCATACTTACGTTACCTCCGTACATGGGCCCCAGTCCTGGTCCATAGCTCTTGGCACAAGAGAAAGAACTAGAATCTGACCAAGTAGTGCTTGTGGTTCCTCCCATTTCAACACTACAATGATTTTAAATCTTTGGATCTACAAGTTTTATTAGGAACGACTTCTAGTCGACTGGGCACTAAATGTATGAAGGCTCCTTTTGAGAGTTTGTTTATCAGGGAAAAGAAGTAGTGGACAATCATTGTTGTTATTTAGGGGACTGAAATTGGGCCAACCTTTACCAGTTACCTGTCGACAAGAAAACACGTTCTTTAAGGAACTCCGTTGCTGTTCTGAAGTGTCTCAATACTCTCCATCATTCTTGGCAGTCATTTCATTCTGAATTGGTGGTCATCTCTCAGTCTACTGCATCACTTACCAGTTGATTTCAGTTGACTGTCTAGTAAAGCTCCTATTGACCATTCTTCTTTTCTTTGACGCCTCAAGAACACCATACGCATGTGCAGTAACCAAGCCTCTGATTCTACTGACAAGATGTTCCAGATCTTATATCATCAACAAACTTACCCATGATATCTATCATTGCAGTGGAAACTGTGAAAATCGATGTTCAGGTACACACATCTTCTGCTTCATGTTCCTCTGACCAGAGCAGTGAGTATTTTGCATGCTAGCTGCAGTTTCATATGAACTGAAGTGTCCAATGCTCTGTTAATTTTTATCTTGCTGCAGAGTCGTTACAGTCTAGCTCTTGGTGATGCAATGGGAAGCAGCTGCCTGTCAGCAATACCCTCTGTACCCTCTGTCCCTATCTAAAACTTCATCTGAATCGTGTTTGAATGATAATGCGAACAGCTGTGTGAAGGATATCTGGAAGATTGTTGTGCCTGTGGGCAAACTTGACTTATCTATCACTGCCGATGCTTAATGCTCTTCGGCGTCAACAGTGATCAGCCATTGCTGCTGGATCCACAAACCTGAGCTATGAATGGGTAACTTTCTACTCCAGCACACACTAACGACTCCTGCCATTCGTAGATTTCATTGATTTGAGCGAACCTCGCTTATTTTCACTTGGACCTCACATAGCTGTTTCAGTTGCACTCCTAGTAACCAAACTGAGCGAGGCTTCTCACTCTGTTAATCATGATAATTCATGGCGAGTGCAAATGATGCACGTGCAACTTGAAAGTTCCTGTGAGGGGATCAGTTGCAAATCAAATCGGTGGGGACACTTGCTCATTACATTTTTAGGTAGTTTCGCAATGCAGTAGAAATCAGGCTATCGTTCCTAGTCATGGAGTTTTGCGGGAATACTCCAAATCGACATTATCTGTGTCTCTGCTAGCAGCTCTGCTTCTGTGAGATCCTTGTTGCACTGTATATTGACTTGTGACGTGATGTGACCCCCCATCATTTCTTCACTGGAACTTCAGAAGTCAATGATTGGTGGAATCTGCCAAAAGGTTGGAAGACTTCTCATTTATGTGTGGTCAATATTTTTGACTTACTGCATAAGCATGCACATGTTGTACCACAATCTATTTATAGTTGAATGACTTTGTCAGGGTCTAGTCTAGCATTTTAGGGCAGTGTCCGGTTTTCAACAAAAAGGGCACCTGGTTCCGTTAAATTTACAACGCTTATAATACATTCGACATATCATTTCCTTTTTCTCACTGCAATCATAATCAACAGAAATTGTTCATGGTGAATGCAGCCAATCTGCACTCTCTTTCGACGATAACACTGAACATGCACCGAAGAATGACTTATATTGGAGTAAACTACTCCTTTTGAAAGTAAATTGAAAATTTGAACTTTAAATAAAAGGGCGCTTTTGAGGCTAATTTTGAGAGGGGCAGCATCCGAATACCGGATGCTCTTTTTGGCTACTTTGGGGCCTGTTTGTCAAGTCGTCACTCCTCATGTACAGTTGGCCGTGCATGGGAGCCGCTCGTCAGAGTTAAGCCTTGTTGAGCATATGTGCATGCGACGACTCTCAAGTCAGAGATTTTAGCAAACCTACTCTGGTAAATGTTGGCGAACACCTTTAGTGTGGCCTTCACAACATTTCAGACCTGTGCATGTATCAATATCAGTTTCATAAATGAAATATTGGCACACAACACACACTCTGAAATTGAATGTAATGCATTTGTTTACAATTTCACTCCAATGAAGGAAGCTTCTTTTTGTCTAACACTACATATTTCACCTACATCTGCTATGCATCATCAGCAGGCTGATGGGTTAATGCAACAATTCAGACATAATGAAGCTAGGCCTAGTGACAATGGAAACAAATCTGTTATGAATAAAGCAGCAGTGTCAAACTGACAACCATAGCCATATTCGTCTTGTTGAAGAAAACATAGAGCAAGATATCAAATGTCTTGAATAGCTCTAAATCAGAACTCAACTCTGATGACTCTTCAGATTTTTCTTCTGATTCACTAGAAATCTTCTCATCAACCTGGAAACTGCGAGTGTTTCTTCACTTTCTGGTATACGCAACCTATACCATTTATCTCTGATGGCTTCTATACTAAGTGGTGAGGAATTTGAAACCTGAGTATTCATGCTGATTTCAGCAATCGTTGGACCGTTAGCAAAACACAGATGTACTGTTTATAAAGCCACATCTGGAAAGGAAATGTGACTAGAAGACACACCAGCTGTTTTGCCTGGAGATTGGAGCTTTCCTATGACACATGTTGGCAGTCCCTGGAAGTGCTTGGTTGATAACTTATGAAAGACTGCTTTATTATTTTCAACGGCTACTGTAATTCAACCAAGTGTAATTGGAACCATGACATAGCATGGAGGACGCTATTCTTCCCATGGTTACCGTAGAGTAGATCTACCTGAGAAATGACCGTGCCTTAACTTTAGAGGTTTGGAATGGTCAGCGGTAGAGTAGTAGCCTTGTGCACACAGGATCAAGGGTTTGAAACCAACTGGGTACTGGTGTTTATCGGCAAAGTCCTAAGGGCCAAGACGAGCAGGGCTCAGTAAAACCTGGAACAAATTGGTAGTAAAGCAATAAGCAAAATGCGAATCTACTAGGTATTTGTTTCTGCTGAATTGCGTTCAGTGTTTTTACAGGGCGGAAGTGGGAGTGAAAACTGAGATACAGTGATCAAATGAGGAAAAATTGACCGTTGAAACTCATCTATTTCTCCTTGCCGTATTACTTTGACTTATATTTTTTCTATGACCCGCAAAATGCAAGTGTATGTCCCACAAAATGCAGGTGATCTTCTGAACATTCTAATCAGGGCACAGACTCAATACGAAAATGATAACAAGAAGTTTAATTTTTGTCAACATTCTTCATATTTCGCTGCACCACTATACAGCATCATCAACAGAATGACAGGAACAGCAAGTAACTGCATCATAAGGCTTCGAGAGAATATTAGCTCAATTAAGATGGTCAAAAGGACATCATCGCTATAATCGTACATCTGATCTTCATGGACACACAGGTTCTCCTTTCTCTAAGTTGGCATATGCTTATCAGATTTTTCCAGATGATCTTTATTGGTAAGACCTTTGTAAATAAACATAATCCTCATAACTTATTTTCTATCACTTAGCCCTCGGAAAAATTTTTAAATTACAAAGGAGAATGCCAATTTTTTAGAAGGATGAATTGAAAGTGGGACAAAAGTAGTTTTTTGCTGACAACAACATTGTAAGCATATTCCACGGCAAAGAACATGATGGCGCTTGTAGTGCAAGTAGAACAACGCATAGACCAGCATTTGGTGGGGCACGGCTTCTTACACTTCTTGTTCTTCAAACGCTGATGTCATTCGAAATGCTTTTTATCTTTGGTGTAGAGAATATTATGCACACGATAACCATCTTAAGTTGGCTCAAGAAATTTTCAAAGCCAGAAATAGTCTGTCTCCACCTTTCATAAAAGAAATGTTTTCGTCCAGGAGACATTCAATACTCTTTGTGAGGCCAATCAGCCGGAGCCACCTCGTATGGAATTCAATCTATTCACATTTTGGGACCAATTGTATAGAACTCTTTACCTACCGATTTGAAGGAATCTAGGTCATTAGACAAAAAGTGCAAAATTAAAAGATGGAAAATGTGAAATTGCCCCACAGGTGTTCCAAGACCATTAGAATGCATTTGTTTTATTTGATTTTACCTTTATTTTGATCTGTATTTCATTGTTGGCTTGAATAGTTTAACCACCCTTTTATTGACCATGTTTGTTTAATTCATGTATCTTTATTTTGTGGTAAACATAACCCATCATTAAATAAAGATTTAAATGGACGAAAAAATAAAAAACTGTGTTACATTATGCAGTTTTCAATATTTTTTGGATACATTAGTTCAGTCTGATGGCAGAGATGCTCTTAGAGAGCCTTTCATAGAAGTGAGATATTCCTTCTATTTTCTTTTACGACTGTTTTCTTTTCGTTGCACTATTGCTTTTTGTTGCCTATTTGGATAGTGCACTCACGATCAAGATTCGTTACGTGACGTTTTTATGTGCAGTATTTTCGGTTTAAAGTACTCCTTGTTATCCGAAGATTTTTAGGCCATAAGCCATGGTATAGGATGTATGTTGCGTGGCATTTTATGACGTGTATTTGAGCAAGATCTATATCATTGCTTTGTATTTTACAGCGTGTATTTGAGCAAGATCGACATGAGGATGTCTTAGATTTGATCAGCATACA
>JAOBRC010518341.1:0-11452 GCA_027575255.1 Scolionema suvaense | reverse complement strand
CTGTAATGATTTTAGTACTTGTACTTTGCCAGAAGATGTGAAGTGGAAAGGTGTGTTCATTTTCATGAGTTAAAGATGGCTTCTTGATGAGATGCTGAAAGTATCATATAAAATTGATTATAAGCGTCTGTGTCAAAGTTCTAAAAAGAAGATATGGCCAATTTCATCCTGGGGCTTCAAATTGTCATTTCAAGATTTATTTTAATCATGTTGGAACCTGGCAAGTAACAAATTAATTAGCAGCCTCAAAACTGAACAGGTTAACTCCTAGTCTCTAACTGTTCTGTTGGAAACCTATATGAGGCAGTCTTTTCAAACAGATTGAGGCAAAAGTGTGTGGAATTTTTCAGAATCGACTTCCTGTAGTATGCTGATATTCAATGAGTGGATTTTTTTTTGTATGGCAGTTGCTCGATAGTTTGTAATTTTCTCAAAAATGAAATGACAATATTTGCTGTAGTGCTATAAAATGTGGCGTTTGACCGTCTTTCATAGTCTCATCATGTGCGGGTTTGTGGAATACCTGACTGTTCTATGTTTCTTCGTGCATGCTATTTTGCATTTTTCCTCCCTTAGTCGTTTCCTGTACCCTGCTATTATTGTTGTCATTGTGTCGACATTGTCATTCCCAAAAGGCTTTGGAATGTTCATGGCTGGGCAGGTGAGGCATGTGATAGTTTGTTGTTGTTTTTTGCATGGCTCTCCATGGGAACAGTACTTCCCATTCACACTTAACCCTTAACCTTGGCAGAATTGCGGGCCGTTTGGCCTTGCCCTTGCTGGTTGTTGTTCCAGTCGTATAAAAAAACAATTTTAAGGTTTAATTAACATCGTTATCTGTTTTTATAACTAGGTAAATCTTAAAACAGTTCTGATATCAATAATTTTTGCTGATAGGCTCTGTTTGTTTGTAATAGGTGGTTAGTAGGGCCTGTTTGTTTGAGATAGGTGGCTCTCATAGGCTATGTTTGTTGGTAGCTGGTATGCCTTAGTGCAGAGCAGAAAATAAGGCGTTAAAAGGGTTATGTGTATGCAACATAGAATGCCTGAAGAAAACCTTTGCCATGCCTTTGCATAAGCGTGTCTAAAAGAAACTTTGGCTGTGTTAGTAGAGATCATAGCCCGGTTCACTTTGATTGACTACCTCTTCATTTGATATGCATATGAAGCTCCAGTTATGGAGAAACAAAGAGTGCATCTAGCTTCTAATTGGCTGAGTAAGGCTCTTTTGTCTCCAAGCAAGCCGGAGCCCTGGTTTTCCATTTGTCTCAAGTCATGACAGAAGCAGAACAGATTTTCGGTTATGAACTGGTCACACAATTCTGTTCTGCCTTAGATAAGCCGGCAGGTGGATTTCCTGCTCAGGGACTCCAATGTGACCCGGGCTCATATGCTATCACATTTACATAAGAAAAGTGCTTTAAATGATGTGTGGTGTGTGGCTTTCTTTTGCATTCAGTATTTGATGACTTTAGAAAATACCTTCGGGAAGCTATGAATATTTTGATTTTTTTTCTTAATGGCTTTTTGTCTGGTTACATCTCTTTCACGACCCACTCTTTTTGTTTTGTGACTCTGAAAGTTGGTTTGTTATCTGAGATGGCTTTGTTTGTAAGCTCTCTCAGCCAGAATTACTGGAAATGAATATGTTGGCTACCAGTTGGTCAAATGTTGAGTTGTGATTCTTTTGCGTTGGTGTCAGGTTGCTTTGTAAGTTTCCCAATATTTTACCAAAATCAAAGTACAGGAGTGGCATGCCTGTGGATAGTTAATATGCATGGTAGGTTGTGATACTTTGCTATGTATGGAAATTTGACCTACTTGTTGTAAAAACTGTACAATGCTTTTGCCTCACAAAGTAACTAAAAATGAGATATTCGTTGTACTCCTGAAACTTTTATCCTTTGTGCTTATTTTGATGTTGCCCTTCAGCACACAGCGTAGTCCTTTTGCTAAAATGGATGCTCTGTGCTTGCGAAATAAATTTCTCAGTTGTTTGTTGTGTCCATCATGTTGACCACCCATTATTGTTTAGCTGACATCAAAGGAAGCGGTCGATGACTTGTTCTCGAATACAACATGGACGATTCATAACAATAATGCTGCTACTCAGGAAATCCTCAGGCACTGGGAATCACCATATTCGAATGTTTACGTCACTCTCGTCATATTCGTCATTGTTAGAGTGAGTTTTATGCTTTGATAGAGTTTGAATGGGAGGTTTTCCAAATAGCTCTAGGATAGTCATTTTTGCATCATTTCAGCTTTGGGACACCCAGATTTCTGGGATGTTGTTTTGAAAAATCTAAAGTTGCAGATTGACGAAGACAATAGGGTTTCCTTGGAGCAGTCACATGAAAGCTCATCTTTTGAACACTGCTATGGAAGATGCCGCACCAGATTTAGCTTGTGAAACCTCAGCAGTGTGTTGTCTGTGTTAATTGATTATCTTAGTTATTGATTAATTGCATAAGTAGCTGTGTTGAGTCAGTTATGAAATTTAAAAATAGACATATCCACCTCCTTTTGTGTAAAATTTATGTAGAAGGTAGATTATCCACTTTCTATGGTTGGGCCAAAATTGAGGATACATATTTTTCAGTCGCTGTCTTATGTATCTACATGTATATATGCTTATAGGTGTTACACACCTCTTTTGTATACATTTTACAGAGATTTGCCAAATTTTTTATATAGCCTAAGCATAAACCAGCTCCACATGGTCTCAATATCAAATGCTGCATCATTACTGTAGTTTGTGCTAGCTCTGTTACTATTAATGAACGGTATTCTATTGCATAAGAAACATTTTGACCAAATTTCATGGTCCTAGTTTATACGGTTCCCAAGGTATTGGGCATCTGTTGAGGGCAGGTGTGTCAGCAAATTAGTCAAAATCCATGTTCTTTGAAAATGGGGGAATAGGGCATGAATGAGGTTTTTTGTGCGTAAAACATGTTTTTCATGGCTTAGGAACGATTTCAGGCCAAAAAATCAAAAAAGAAAAGTTTTGAAATCGTTGGTCCAAATATGACCAAATATGATGACGTCATCAAAATTCGATGACATCTTCAGACCTTTTTTGGAGCAAAAAGTGAAGTTGGTAGTTCCTACTATGTTCAAGCCAAAATTTAGCCTTATTTAGAGTTTTTTCCCTGGAGGGGGTTGTAATGTTACCTCCGCACCAACCCCCAACCCCCCTCCCCCGGGGCAGAATATGGATGTACACTGACCCCAGGCAGAATAAGGTTGAGACTTCCAAGCTTTGAGTTGAAATTTTATCTGTATCTAGAGTATGTTAAATTGATGTTGTCCTAAAATGTGCAGATGTGGGAAAATCTGGAGCAGTTTGATAGATGTAGGCATCATCAAGATCTTGAGGCTGGAAAATGAAGATACTGTATGCTAGGCCCCAGGTTGTGAGAAAATTTGTCAATACTGCTAACAAAAAGTATCTGGTTATTTCTTTTCTATTAACCCAATAGGATTGGTAATAAGGTTGCCTTTGGTGTGCCTAAGCACGCTTACAATTGAAATTTATCAGAAAATTTATGGTGGAAGCTGTTACTTGTTGCTTCCATCACTACGTCGCGCTGATTCGCCTAAAATTTATGGTAGGCGGACAGATTTATGTCTACCTAATAGGGTACTGGTTAGTTTCCACCATTCACCACAGTGACTCTCTCGTAGGCGGGCGTTACTCGGCGTACTTGCAGCTTTCTCCAGCTGGGCTAATTCACTGCTTCTAGTGGTAGTTGACCACTACTGCTTGGCGAACCTGGATATACCCTTACATTGGCACCCAGGATATTCAGTTAAGCACCGAAATCCTGATACAGGCACTGAACTGATAAAGTTCTGCAGTATTGTTTGGGACTGGCTCTGATTCTTGCATTTGGCACTGTAATTTGGAGCAGGTATTGTGACCATATTTTATCCCTTCACAAAGTGGTGAAAATGAGTCTTGGACCATCTCATAGGATTGTCTAGTCCTACCTGGAGCCAACTATCAGAGATTTTTCAGTCAAGCTTTTCCATTCGGCTACCTTAGGGTTGCTACTATGTACTTGAATTTCTCTCTCCATTTGTTTTTGGCTTTAGCAGTTGACAGGCTATGAAGTACCATAGTGCCTGGAATAAGCGCCCACCCTAGATGTGAGAATATTGAACAAGCACCCCCCTCGAATAAGCGCCCAACTTTTTAATAAGCGCCCATTCTTAAATCTTCAGAAACCAGCGCTAAATCGAATTTTCGACTAGAAAGTAATTGAAAGACCACTTGTTGAAGAAGTGTTGAATAAATACAACATTATATTTTGGCTTTCATTCTTACTTTTATCGTTTTTGTCATAAGTCACTTCTTGTCACTTCTTCCTTTTTTAATTTACTAGGAAATCTGTTTTTTAAATATGCACCCTCTCGAATAAGTGCCCCGCTCGAATAATAAGCGCCCACTTAAAAGCTCCAAAGAGGCATTACGGTAATGAAGTTGGCAAAAATGTTGAAAACTTTACAATCTATTTTCAGAACATTGCAGTTCCCCCATATCACTCTCCAAAGATAGTGAGCTCCACCATATAAATCACATCCGGTGAATTTTGAAGTTGTTTTAACTCAAATATGATGGACATTTGTGGCTAGGCGTATTAATGAGATTTTTGACTGATCAGTGGTTCATGCTCTCCTGATGGGACCCTCAGGTGAGTAGTGGAGCTGTTCTATAACCTGTCTGTGTATTTTCGTGAACTAGGACTTGGACTATTTATCGCTCACTTGGTAAAAATTTGGACCTATTCTTTTTTATTCCAGTTTGTCCTGACAGCATTCTGTGTGGCACTTCCTATTCCGGCTGGTGTTTTCTTCCCTGTCTTCGTGATTGGTGAGTTGTTAGAGTTTACATGCAGACAAAAATCTCTTTAGAAGTCATGGAATATGATATAGCCTTTCATCCAGATCAATTCGTACATTCATACAATTATTAATGCATATGAGGTTGCTAATACACTAATACCTAAACAAAAGTACAAATTGAACACAAAACATCATTAATGCATGCTCTCTGTAAGCTTTATATACTTGAAGTATCATTTTTGAAAGTGGAGAAACGAAATACAAGTTTCTATCGTTAGAATTTCCTGTTAAATATGCCATGATTAACTCTTTAAAGTTTGTGCTTACTAAATGTATTTTTGGAATGCTTGTATTAAACTATCTATTGAGTAGTGCGGCTTCCAACATTTTATGACTCCTGCTGATCAAGTTGAATTTTGAATTTCACATTTAAGGTTTATTGCTGAAACGACTGCCTTAATGCTTGTTTGATACATGTCTACTTCTCAATTATTCTTCATGATGACTGTTAGTGGGTTTTCTTGCCTGTTTTTTCTCTTTTTTACAAGGTATTATGAATATAGTTACAACCTGGTGATATTTGAGATCCTGTGCTTTATCTTCATGCGTTGCATTGTGGGATGGCCCGGGGGCACATTAGAATTAATGTTACAGTGACAAAAGCAAATGGTCTTGTGTTACTACCAGTTTTGCTGTCAGCAGGCAATTACGTCCGCTCTGTAGGCATTGAAATGATCGCCTTCAGGGCTTTCTGCTGCCACCTTATGAGATTTGCCATCCCACAATGCATTGTATGATGGTAATTTGCGAAAACGTCTATTGAGAAAACAACTCTTTTTGTTCTGAGCAGCACTTGAGATGTGGGGCAGTTTTTTTCGCATATTTGGGTTTATTGTCTGGAGAATCTGCTGCCTCGGAGCATCCATTTCTGAGTGTGTACCCATCTTTTTGATGCTTGTCCTTTCATCTGGTATTTTTGCAAATTGTTGATGATGGCCACTAGCGAAGTTCCCTGACAAAAAATGTGAAAGTTAGGTTTGATTCGGATTTGAAAGATGGATGAAGTATCTTGCTATCTTTCCCGTAATAATGAATGACAGCGTGGGTCAAAATCAGCTAGAATCGTACAAGAGCTTACTATTGGCGTAAAACTAAAGTTTTTTAGCAGTAAAAATGACAGTCGTGGAAAAGTAAAAATGGCTCTTTTCGTAATGATAGGTTCTTTAGAAAACTCAATAGCTTTAGCCATGTTGGAGCGGTGATTGTCTGGTTTTTCTGAGAAGACATTGTATCAGAATACCTGAGGTTCTTTCAAGGTGGATGGAGGCCTGCAGAACAAGCTTCTGAATTCTGAAGATTTATTTTTCCAGTATGTTTTTATGTATTGTTATTTACTCCGATTTTGTATGCAGGTGCTGGGTATGGCCGTCTGGTCGGAGAATGTATGGCGACATGGTTTCCAGATGGTGTAAGGTCAGGAGCTGACCTCTCCCCGGTGGTACCTGGTGGTTATGCTGTTGTCGGTAAGTTCACGTACTTTTGTGTTTTGCTGATGGAAAATGAAGAAAACTAGTAGCCTGCACTCTCCAATTACTTTATAATAAAAGTGAACTGGAGTGCAGGTGGTTTTTGCGTGGCAAGCTAGCGTATTAGTTGATGCAGAAAGTTGCAGAACTTCTATTGTTGTCATTGGGTACTATACTGACTCATTTTTGTCGTTCTACAGCTATTAAATGTAAATTAAAATTTTCATTAATATTGTGCCCAATTGGGTTTTTCAAAAGTAGAACAGAGTAGCTCCGATTTTTTTAAAGTAAACAAGATAGGGCTATTGTAAGTTCTAAAAGAAAGAGAAAACTGTATGGAAATAACACTGTTGTCATTTTGACTTATAGTTACCGTCGTACCGTTTTTTGTGAAAACGCAAGTTTTCGGCAAGGTATTAAATGTTTATTATAAAGGTTTGTCACAACTCTGTGGAGAGAATGATTGTATGGAAGTCTAAGTGATTTCCTGCGTATCAGTAATCAATATTGAGTAAAAGACATTGGAAGATTTACTGTCTAGGTCCTTTTTTGATGCCTTCTGTGCCGGTATGAAACCCAATGCCTTCAAAATTTATGGGAAAGATGATATCATCTACATAAGGACTCTCCTGCATTTGTGGCAATTTGTGATCTGTTTTATGACAAGCATGCTTACCTGAAACAAGTGCAGGCTACCCTAGAAAGCTAGAATATACTCTCACGACCTCTGCTATGCACCTCTCACATTAACCTTGACATGCTGTATTTCTGACAAGTTTTCAGATACATTTGTAGCATACTCAGACTTGATTTCATTACAAACAAGCTGTGGCTGGTATTGCTCAGTTATGCCTTTTGGCTGTGAAAGTTCATAATTTTCACAGTAATATTCCACAGGAGCTGCTTTATACTGTTCTTCTTGTTATTTTCCCACTGTTTACAGGAGCTGCTGCTATGGCTGGAGCAGTCACTCATACCATCTCAACCTCGGTTATTGTGTTTGAATTAACTGGACAAATCACACATATACTTCCTGTCATGGTATGTATAGCCCTGTGATTCATAGTTTCGAAGTTTCTGCCATCTTTCTGAGACACAGTAATTATGCATGACATGGGTTATGACTAATAAAATTAGTGTCTCTAGTGATGGTCATAAATGTTGCCATAGCTTAATGTGAATCAAGCAGGAAAGGGCACATAAATTATCCAAACTTTGACACAAGATTTTAGGACAACTGCTGAAGCCTTTTACTTCAAGTAAAAACCTAACTTCATCATTTTTCATATTCTATCCATGAGCTAAATATCGTTTTTGACTGTTGCATGTTTTACTGCTATTCTTATCATAAATCCAATGTTTTTTCCTTTGTTATACAAGTCCTATACTCCCTTTTTTGATTCCCGCTTTAGCCGAAGAGTCCATGATCTCCATATGTCCTTATGTCCATCCATCTGTCACCAACACTTTCTTGGATAACCTCCAAATTTATTTTCTGAAATTTGGCATGATGTGTAAGATCAATAAAGGAAACAAAGCGATGGAGCCTGGTTTTTTAAGGATTTTTTTTGTTTTTGGATTGCAAGTGGCAATTTATGCCCCGAAAATGACTCTGTTTAGGGTTTTTTCAGAATAATTCAAGATCCATTCATTTCATTTTTGTAATGTTTGGTGTGCAACTTCAGGGCAATAGTAGCTATGTTATGGACCATGTTTCATATTTGTTCATAACTTTGGATGGCCTTACGGGTGGCTATTTACACCTGAAACTGGTTGGTTTGATGTTTTTTATTAAATTTTTCAAGAACATTGGCGATTTATAGTTTTTGGTGTTAACCTTCAACGAAAACTCTTTAAAGTTAGCCCTTCCCGTGCCAAGCCTACAAGCCGTTTTTTACCAGATTTGGCCCTCTTTGGAGATTTTTAGTTTTTGAAGGCGTAAACTTTGTTGGTTTGGGTTCAAACTGGAACCATAGGTCGCGACACTCCTGGCTGTCCACTTAGGAGTCCCAGTTCATTTTAATCCTCTCCCCATGCCATCCCGACTATAGTCGGGACCGGCACGGGAAGGGATAAAATCTATGCATTTCAGACGCTACAATGTTACTGCTGGCTAGCTGCTCTCTGAGACGAGTACTAATCAATGATGCCTTTACTCTGTTCAGTTTTTTCTTCTGCTTCAAAAACACGTGATATGAAGTTTCTGATCACAAAAGGTTTTCTGCTCTCAGCCACCATGATTTCTTCCCTTCTGGTTTAGCAGCTCAAATGCATAGTCGAACTAGTACAGTACACATTGTTCTCTTCTAGTTCAGCAGTTCCAGTACAGTTGCTCAATACTCTATTCATCGTGATCCATGCACGCGTGGCTTCTTACATGTACCATATTTTCACATCAAAGCCGATTATTGTCCTCCGTTCTTCAGTAAGCCATTGAACGGCGCTCATGTTTCACTTGTTCTGATCCTCTAATTTGAATGGGACGTCAAATACCTAATCTATACTACTCGATGTGTTCTCAGAAAACACTGTAGTTATTGTTTTACCCAAGCGTTTTAGATAGGTAGAGAATTTTTTAATGTTCCAACAAGGGCATGTAATATAATTATTTGTTAATCATTGCCACACACACACATGTTTTACATTCAGCAAAAAATGGCAGTGAACAAATTATTAGTTAATTGCTGCCTAACCAAGAAACATGATTCACATCGCTCACTGCTGCAAACACTTCATACAAATGAAGCAATTGACATGATCGACAGCCACTATCACCCGCATTTAAATTTCGAATCTCTTGCGTACTACTCACGCATGTCCGTGCCTAAGTTGTTTGTACGTGGGCTTTTTAGCTAATTTTACATAAGTTATTGGATTCAGTGGGAGAAGTTCCACCAAAATAACAGTGTTCAATTTTTTGGTTGAGTTTTTCTTTAAAGGTAACACTTACGTCACTTATTTGCGATAACTTTGTGTCTCCAAATATGGTCTGAATTGTCATTGTGAAGAAACATTTGTTTGAAGTCCCCAGATTCTGTTTACTTGCTTTTCGGAGAGAATTTTCTACATCTTTGAAGGTTGAAGTTCCCTGCTACCTGTATTGTTTGTCTGATATAGTGTTGCACTCTTAAGGTCGGTCCCCTCTAGGGTTTAAGTGCGCCTATGTGCGCTAATCTAAGTTAGCCCAGTTCATTTCGACTTCATGTCTCCATTGACGTTTATTCGCGTTTATATATTCCCAAGAACTTGCCTCATGAGAGCAATCAATGTCGGCTATTCGAGAAAAGGCTTTGATGTGAGATATGATCTAGGGGCGTTAAAAAATTCTGGGCGTCTAACTGCGTTCAGCTGGCTTCGCATGGGTTATCGTCGAGTTTTAACATGTTCCCACTAGCGTTTACCTTCTTGTCACGCACATTTTGACGCACTTAAACGCATTTAAACCCTAGTGGGGACCGACCTTTAGAAACACTTACCAACAATCTGTTGACAGTTTGCTTACCACATGGATGCTTTTGGGTAGCTCCTGTTGCCCATTTCCCTCCTCGGGAAATCGTTCATCTCTCACTCCTTGTTTAGTTCCTGAATAATAAGCGGGAAAATGTGTCATGATGGCTATAGGTTTTATTCGGTCTGAGCACGCCAATCAGTGGCTAAACGATGATGATGGGACAGGAATAGTATTGAGCCCTGCTGCCTTTACCTTAGAGGGACTAAAAAAAGTCTGTTCTATAATCACTCATAGGTCCAGGGCGCATTTGAACTGTCAGAAACTGTACTTCCGTTAGTAAGAATTCACCAAGACAAAATTGTGATTAGCACTAGTGAAATTGGATTAACGCTTAACACTTGTTGCGGGCGCACTACCTGTTGCTATCACTAGAGGTTATCATAACTGAAACACTCAAAGAAATACTTCTATAAGCTGGTGTTTACTGATCATAAAGCTCGTCCTCTTGTTTCTCAACACGTTATCTTCCATACTTTCCACTAGTCATGTTCTAGGGTTGCCTCGAGGCTTCCCTCGGCACTCTTTGAAGTTAAAATTTCATCTGACTCGTGCTACATTTGCCAGGCGCATTAGCTGGTATTTCAAAAATCAAAATCTTTTGTTGCACGCACAGAGGCTGCGTGGGAAAAAACGAAGTTAGTCATGCCTTAGTTAAGAAATCTTATAAATGCACCCTGGACCATTGTTGCTGTGACCACTTACTGTACCCATACCAGTTACTATTGGTGGTGATTCACCTCTACTGCTTACTTTATTTAAACTTCACTTATGAGGACCTAATTTAAAAGCTGTGGGCAGCGTCGGACAGGAGGAGGAAAACAAGGTCAATGTAATCAACAAGGGCACTTGTTTAGAGACTTGTTGGTAGCGTCTGATATCTGGAAGCTTTTTTTCTTTGAAATAGGGTAAGCGTTTACTACCACTTTGTTCTAGGAGACAGAGATCCTTGCTCTGAAGCAGGGCAAGCGCTTACTATTGGCTTGTTCTTGGAGAGAGATCCTTGCTCTGAAATAGGGTCAGCTTTTACTATCGGCTTGTTCTAGGAGAGAGATCCTTGCTCTGAAGCAGGGCGAGCTTTTACCATCGGCTTGCTCTAGGGGAGAGATCCTTGCTCTGAAGCAGGGTGAGCTTTCACTATCGGCTTGTTCTAGGGGAGAGATCCTTGCTCTGAAGCAGGGCGAGCTTTCACTATCGGCTTGTTCTAGGAGAGAGATCCTTACTCTGAAATAGGGCCAGCTTTCACTATTGGCTGGTTCTAGGAGAGAGATCCTTGCTCTGAAGCAGGGCCAGCTTTTATTATCGGCTTGTTCTAGGAGAGAGATCCTTGCTCTGAAATAGGGCCAGCTTTTACTATCGGTTGATTCTGGTTTGATGATTTTCTGCTTGGTTGTTGTCTGGCATTTCTACACTTCACTCATACTTCTGAACTGGCATTTCTACACTTCACTTATCCTTCTGAACTGGCATTTCTGCACTTCACTTATCCATCTGAACTGGCATTTCTACACTTCACTCATACTTCTGAACTGGCATTTCTACACTTCACTTATCCTTCTGAACTGGC
>JAOBRC010518230.1:0-11453 GCA_027575255.1 Scolionema suvaense | reverse complement strand
TGGCAATTGGGGTGAGAGGATAGACAAAGATCATTAAGAAACATCCAAGGATCATTAGCTTTCTTGCACCCAAGGCTCTTGCCACACGCACTGATACGAGCGGATACCCTAAAAGTATAAGTGAGGCGGATATCAACAACACCAAACCAATTTCAGACGGAGGGTATCCAAGGCCATTATAGAAGGTTTCTGTCGATGCAAACATAGGGAAAGCTTCTCTATATCCAGTGACTGGAATGACATGTACAAAGTATAATAGCCCAACGGAAACTGTATCACGATTCTTCAGCACTCTGCGAAGTCTAGTAAAACCGTTCACCGTGTACTTTGAATCAACGCCACTAGGAAGGGATTTTCTCATCACCCTTAGATTTTTGCTTTGTGTAACTGCGTGCTCGAACTGAAAGGCTTCTTCATTATTATCTGTCTCTGTTAAACATGTGGCTTTCGTCCCGTCATCTAACTTTAGAAGAGGTTTTTCTTCTTCAGTGGATCTGTTCGGATTCGGTAGAAACAAAGACATAACTATTGCACTTAGTGCAAGTAATACTGCTATGATTAAGTTAGGAAGGAGAAATTTATATGTATCAAACAAAGAGTTCTTGGGAAACGATGTTGGGTACAACTTTGAAGGTAAAACTAAGAATCCACCGATGCTTGGACCTAATACAGAACCAACTGTATAAGCTGTAACTAGTACGGTTAGTCCATATGCTTGATTAGTACTATCAGATATCTCATAAATCATTACTTGGAAGGATACAACCAAGCCCATGCTTAGACCCTGTATAAAGCGAGTACAGAAAGCCCACGGAAAACTGTTACTAAATCCAAACAGAAGTGTTGAACCGGACAGGGATGTGGCAGCTGCTATCGATGCTACTTTTGAACTGAATCGATCCACCATCAAGCCCCACAGAAGACTTGAAAATATTCGTCCGATGAACAATGCTGATGCTACCCATCCAGCATAAAGTCCAACTTTAACTTCTTCTACTCCAAATGTTCTCATCATTTCAGGAATGTATGAAAATACCATTGTAATGCAGCAACTATTAAGTACATGCGTGCAAAACAGGATAAGCACGGTACCGGTGGGGAGCGGATTTACTCCAGGTGGATACACTGTATGGAATATCCACCTTTTAATGTCAGCGAAGTAGCCCATCTCTGATCATTTCTAGAACATACAAAACAGAGTTCAGATAAATAGAATGACTGTTAGGACATACTATGAAGTTGACCATCGGCAAGACTCTCTACAGCGTATTTTAAATGACCTTACTAGTTGGAGGTTATAATGAAAATTACGAAATATTTGGGACACCTGTTTTTAAGCTTAAAGAATACATCATGGTAGGAAAAATACATTCAGTCTTACAAAGTATATATCTGATAAATTTTCTGCATTAGCATTTTTTTGAGCAGTGAAAAATGCTAAGATATGTTGCAGGAGGTGAATTATTTCAAGAACGATTTTTCCAGAAGATGATGCGAAATTGAGGAAAGCTCGAAAAGTGCGCCACACAAAACCTTAACCGATGGACTTCTAGGAACTCAGAAAGCCCAATTTGTAGGGCTTTGCACTCCTCGTAGATTGCTTTAAAGGAAAGGTAACATCAGAAACGAAATTTTAGCAGTGGATAGAGCACACCAAAACATGACATTAAGTTTTTACTTTCATGGCAAAAGCTTTTTCAGTTTAGGAGATATCAAGCCCCAAAATTCAGTAGCTACCGTCGTTCCTTTAATTATGCATGATATCACTAGTGTACCACCCAAATTACCGAAACTTTATAGCCAAAATACTCAATTTTGAATTGCTTTAGATCATTTTTTCTTTCATTTTATCATAGAGCCAGATAATATGTCAAAGATCTGTTTGCGAAAACACATAATTTGAATATCGGTAATGCGTTACTACGGAAATGGTAATGCTTAGCAATGGTACACCGATGACATCATCAAGATCAAGAGGGTTGCTGCTAAGCTTTGAGGCTCGACATCTCCATCACTACTCAAGCTTTGGCCATGAAATAAACATCAAGTTTCATGTTTTGATGTCCTCTGTCACCGGCCAAAATTTCATTGTTGACGTTACCTTTCCTTTAAAGTGCGGCATCGTTTTCAAGGCCTAACATGTACTTAACATCTACTATGGAATCCACACCCTTATAGCAATATCAGCCAAAAAAGCCCGCATATGCAGGGTTTATCTAAAAATAAAGATTCTATTCGGTACGGAACAAAATTGGTCACATGGAAGCACCGCACTGATCTGCTGCTTTGAGGCAGGGACACATGGAAAAAGTGCATTCGAACCTTCGGTTAATTGCTGAAAGTTTTTTATGTCACCAATAACCAAGCTATTAACACAGCAAGGGAATGGTGCTAAATGGCATATCGTGCTAGCAAACGTTTATTATTTCGCAGGACCGTACCACCAGCATGAACTAGAAATGCAAAGTAGCTCTAAGAAGTATAAACTCTGACTGTTCAAGGAGTTAATTACGAGCTTTTACGGTCTTGCAAAATCTTTTGAATTAGGACGAGATTAAAGCTATAGATAGAAATTCATTCATTCATATTCATAGATATTTCACCAGAACATAAAATCCTCATTATATACTTGCCATATCGAATCTTTCATTATATCAAGGAACTTATACGCCTTTGATTATGTGAAGAATGGCCGCATTAGATGATCTCTAGCTCCTTTCTAGACATACAAAATACATCACCTTGTGATTGCATACAGCCCTCTCCATAAGCATAACCTAGTCAATGCAATAATTCGCTTAACACAGGGATCGAGACAAGTCTTTAAAGGTGACTGTAATTATCTGCTCATGGTAGTATTGGTCATAATCTGTAAGTTGCTTTTAATCGTTTAAAGAACCGCTATAAGATGGTGAAGCCATAGCAGTGGTAGACCAAATCAAGATATAAAGTAATTTGATTCCATAAACACTTAAATCAGCTCTTTCTAGCCATGACACATAACTAGGCGAAACACGAAACTGCCTACCCTGCTTGCAAATTGCTTGAAAAATACACCTTTTCACTTGGTTGGGTCGTATCCCTAGATTTCGTCATTTTTGGTTGCAAACGAACCATTATAGAACGAAACACGTCTTTATCGTATAGCAACAAATCTTTGGAAGTGCCATTGAGACAAAAAAGGAAGTCGTCAAGAGACATCAGTGCTATTTCGAGACAGCGAAATCTAAGTTAATCTCTAAATTTACCACCACTGACGATTTATTTACATCCGTCGTTTTAGTGGATTTGCCATTTGCTAGTTGCTGAAAAGTTGATGTTTCAAGTTCAGTCCATCCAATATCAATGTCTGCTCACGTCTGCGTGCTGATGCGAATTGCTACGTCAAGGCAAATTCTACACCCTATTGAGTGGACGGCTCTGTCACCAGCTTTCATACTGCTCTGGCTGCAAGAAACAAACTTTAATCTTGGCGCTCATTCTAGCTGTTGTTACGGTACATGGCAGAATTAGTGGCTGCATATTTGCCTCGTTTTCGCGAGATCTTGCTATTTTTTTCACCAAGCTGCAGCTATAGCGCCATATGTTAGCAGACCTAGTAAACGGGTGAAGTGCACTACGTCTGGGAGGAGGCTAGACAGCCCTGCTCTCTTGACCCAGAGCAATATGGAACCCCAAGCATGCACAAAAAATTCATTGCCTTCGCATAAAGGCCGGTCCTGGCTGGCAAAGAACTCATAGCAAACTACTTTGATTTTGAACACAGTGAGACAGGTCAATGATATCGCCTAGACAATGTCCATTCATACTTAATAAGATACGTTAGGATCATTGGGAATTTTCCTAAAAGGCTAGTGCGTGTAAGATCATTCATGTGTATAGTGAGATATACACACGATCCAGTGGCACAATACCCACGAGGGAAGTGCTATTAATTGTTGTTAGGAAAGTTTTTAACTCAATTTTTGAACTCGAGCAGTACGTTTTTACTTAGAGGTGAAGCCATACAAGAAATAATTGGACTTGAAACTTACTTGATAAGAAGTTCGTATAACATCACTTTTTGTTCCAATTAGCCAAATCATTTAATGGCAAAATAGTGGTTCTACTTCATTCATTGGACCTGTAACCGTGTTTAGGAGTTGCATGTGATACTGAACCCACTCCCAATTACACCCTGAACGTTGAGAAAGGAACAGAATTTTTTGGAGGGGCAATAATCAGACACTCAAATTTCCAGGAATCATTTACTGGACTCACTGTTTTCTTGTGTCTACGTTAGCTAAACCGCACAAGAGGTTTACTAGAGATGCACAATCCGCATAAAATACAGTGGAGTAGTGTCAGGCAACTTCAACAGTTGAACAAGTAATCCAAATCAGTCGAAAGTTAGACCAAGTGCGCACCAGGAACAGATATCCACGTCCACAATGATTTAGACACAACAATATCGCCATTCAAATATCACAAAAAATAAAAAGGTGGCCGCACACACGAAAAGCATTTCTTCAAATTTTGAAATGTGAACGAACAACCCTTCCCGGTAAACATAATTTTCAGGAATTCAGTAATCTGAACTTGTTTTGAAATAGCAATTGTGCAATAAGGCACGGTTGAAAATTGACCCCAAAATAGCGAAATTTTTTTTCTGCTAGGCATATGAATACAAAATGCAAATAAGGTGATCCAACAGCCTTCTCTCTCTTCTTTTCATTGTTACTGAAGGATGGTTGAAGGCTGATAAAATTTTTGCCAGAGTCATGTGTGAAAGAATGATTAAAAAACCTCTTTTTTGGCAAGATCTGCCTATTTTCGAGGAACGATACAGCTGTAGCTTTTGGAATGAGGCTAACTATAGCTTATTGCCACTTACAGTTACGAAACGAATTCTTTGAGCAAGTTGGAGCAGGGCGCGTACTTCAACAAAAGATGTTGTATTTTCGCATCTTGTCATCCTTTTTTGTAACTTCCGAAGGGAGTCATGTACGCAAATAGGGACTTAACACAATCTCACGACGACGACGGGCGATACCTCAGTCGAACGGTCGTAGTCAACCTTCTCTGCTTGCAACACGCCCCGGGAGAGGTGGAGGGGGTACTTAAGATATATAACATACCGAGAGGTGCGGTCACAAAGGATGAGTGCGACTAACAAACATTTCCTAAACATGGGTCTACGTTTTGTCTCATCTTGCATAAACGTACCTTAAAAGCAATAAAAAAATACATATTTTTTGAGTAGAAAGGCAAGTTTCAGCAATCTGTACTCATGATTTGCCCAAATTGTACCTGCGGCTCCAAGATTGATGGTGTAACAGCTAGTTAGTATTTCACAATGCCTCCTTAAACATGGGTCGGTATTCAATTTGGGGTCCCCAGGACATTACGCTAAGCAGTGGATGATGATGACCCAGCTCCCATGTTTTCATCATTCCATGATTCAACCTCAAACGATGAAACAGTCGAATATAGAAATTCGGGCAAAGGAATCGAAACGAAATGATGGAATGCGGCTTTGGAATTAATTTCTTTTTTACAATTATATCTTTGAAACTAGGTAGATGGAGATTGAAGTATTTGGACTCGTTGCTCGTAAAAACAAAAGTTACGATTAAGATTGTGGGCCTAAAAGAAGTAAAGCATGATATTATTCGTATCCATTATGTTTCTGGACGTAAGTAGGCCTAAAATCACCGACAAAATATTTGGTCACATGACAAGAATACTTGTGCATTGACATTAAAACTGACTACCTTGCCATTCTGACGCCCCTCCCCCTCTGAACAATGATGCTTGGCAGTATATGCTGCACACAGTCGGCAAGCCAGAAAGGTATCTTGACATCATTGTTTCCGGGGGAGAGGAGGGGGGGGGGGGGGGTAATTAAACTTTGCCTGATTTCCACTCAAGTGCCAACATATTTTGTCCGAGATCGTAGGCGTTGTCTGTTATTGTTTTGAAAATTGGATCGATGAATAATACATATAAGCATTTTCTACATTGGTCACAGCCGTTCTCGATTTTTGATATCGACCTCTGAACTAGGCTATTTACTGTCGTCATAGATGTCAATGACCTCAAGAAAGAGGGCTTCACTGACACACGCATGCGGCGTGATAGGCTCAAGCCCTGCGATTTCGGAAACAGCTGTCATCGTTGCGACCTTTGCGTAAAGTCCCACGAGACTTATGCTCAAATAAAACAGATCATATATAAGAAACATCTCTCAAACCTGTGTTTCCTTACCTTCGCCAACATACTCTACGTCACTAAGGAGCTGCTTTAAGGAAAAGGATCACAAAACAATCTTATCAACCATTTTAACCCAATGTCATTCACATATTGCCGCAAAAACCTATCGTTGTTGTTTAGACGCTGACGTGTCGCTTCATCACCTCACCAGTTGCTTTAATACTTTTTTAATAACTACAATAATGGTAAAGATACATCGACAAAACACGGAGCTTTCTGCCCAAAAAGCGAAGGACTGAATGATCCTATCGGATGGTGGTAAAAAATCAAGTTTTCTCAGTTTGCCATCAGGAATTCACCATCTCAATTTGACTGTCTCAGTCTGTACATGGATAAAGAGAAAGGGAGCGAGGGATAGGGGCCATGGTCCCCAATTTTTTTTGCGAAGAAAAACTTTTTACTCATATGACTGTTAAGACATGTTACCTCAGGCATCACTAGGTCCTCAGGCCTATAATCTGCTACCTCCTTCCCACCCTCCACCCCACTTTAAATTACTCTCCCCTGTCCATATCTGACGCGTAGGTTTCATGAACCGGTCATACGGGGGTAGAAACCAGGGGATGCACAACTTTTCCCCCGATTTAACCCTAATCCCCCGGGCGATTTTGGTTTTGGCAACCCCCCGGGAGGGGGGTCATTTTTCCCCGCGTCCCTAAAATGCCTCCCTTAGCCAAAGTAGGGCCGTTCCATAGGTAAATCTTGGTATATATGTTCCTCAACATATTAAGCTTACATTTAGATCAAATAAAGGTCTATACTACGTCTAGTGTTTGAAATGCAGCAGCTAATTCAAGATGCAGTGATTTTGTGATCTGGCTGGACTGCTTTAAAGTGGTGAAAAAGTACAAATATCAATTTCCTTGAATTTTGCAGCCGAAAAAGGTTTTTGACGCTGGTTTTTGGTGTTTTCTAGTGCATTGAAATGTGTTTTGCATTTCCGCAATTTTTGCAAATTTGGGAGGGCCGCGGGCAAAATTGACCCTCTCTCCGGGGTTGCCACATTGACCATACAAATTGATGCGCCGCCAATATGGACTAACAATGGAGAATTTGGTAGAACCATTTTTTGAGACCCTGATAAGTGTCCCTAAAAGTCATAAAACCACTAGCTTCAAATCTGCATTGAAGTGGAGTTATGAGCAATCAAACGTCGCGCGGGCAAAAATGACCCCCCCCCCCCCCGGGGGTATAGAGTTAACTGCTATGGAATGAAAACTAAAACAAAACACCAAAATAAATAAAAAGCAGTATGTAGGAGATAGAGAAAAGTTATAGAAAACAGAAACAGAAAACTGACGAACAGGGGTTTTACCTCCTACGAAAGTGCGACGACCAATTCACTCAGCTAACATTCGAGATTCCCGCTGCTTTTCAGAACTCCAATGAAAGTACATTTAGGATGGTGCAGAGCTGAATGAAACCATCATTTCAATCTCTTGCAAAACGCCCAGATAGAGTGCTTCCCAGGAGCTTGTGTGATCAATAACCACTCAAAAGTTGATTCAAGCACAGAATAAACTTCAATTGGAGAACATTTAGCTACGTTACGTCATTGCCATCGATCATTATTAAGTAATGGGTTTACGGTGCATCCACATGGCACAAAGGAAGTTAAAAGTTCAACTTCCTTGATGGCACCAATTGACAGGTGAAGATATTACCATAAACATATTGAACGTTTTGAAGGTGTTATTTTAAAAATGTAGTTCAGAGCATTGAGCATTTACAAAAAGGTCAATTCATGTTTAAGCATTTCTAGGGTACGTGTAGGTTCTGGTAGGGTTCGTTTTAGGGCGTAGCTTGGGTCTTTCAATGGTCTTCAGGCAATTTAGAGACCAAAGGGCGTAGAATTCAGTCTAATAACATAAATTGCTAGAAACTGTCTTGAGACTGTAGACAGAGATTGCTAAACACCTGCAAACTATTTCTTGAAGCGATTGCAATGCTAAGTGCTTTTACAAGCAAAAGTGGTAAAAAGTGCATTTTTGATCTTGACTGAAAAAAGCCTTTTGTGCCAAATAGTTTGTCCAGGATTGTAGGTGATCTGCTTTTTCACCAGCATTGCAGATGCAGCATGGCATTTAGTGAAAACTATTTACTAGTTACCAATCTTGCGGTCAGAAGGCAATTCTGTCTATTCTGTAGGCATTAAGGCAACTTTCCACAGAGCGAAATTTTCCGTGCAGTCGATTTTTTTCCGCGGAAAAATGACTAAACACGTGCATTACAAGTATGTGATCAATTTCGAGCGGAATTTCGCTTCCACCAGAAAGTGGAAATCACTGCAACTTTACAGCGAAATCTGAGTTTGAATGAAATTTCCGTTCGAGAGGAATTTATTGCGTGGAACAAAGGTCCTGCGCAGAAAATTCCTCTGTTTGAAAACCCATCTCTTAAAGTGACCTCCTAAGGGGATGGCAGTTATTTGCGTTTTGTTTCTCGGTGACACTGTCATAGTTTTATCTTAGTAAAAGGATGCTTTATCTGGAACATGTTTCCATCCTCTCATAAAGCCGTGAGGGCATATCAGCTGTTCCAGCATGAGCTATGTGGAGGTCTTGTTCCGGATTCCGCACCGGGAGACTGTTCACCTAAATTGTAAAGCAGTTGATGAAGATTGCAGTTTTTGGGTAAATTTTATAGGCATTTTATGAGATTTTCTAATTTTGCAATAACTCGTCGTAGCAACCACACCATACAACGAAATGTCATTATATGTAGAGCAATAGTCATATCCTTTGGTTGTGACCTATGCACCCCAAACGATGTTGATCATGGTAGGAATTATACGTTCGGCATGATTGCCTATGTGTCCTTCATGGGTATGCCATATTGTGTTCCATAGTCTACTAAACTCTGTTTTGGGGACAGGGGCGATGAAGTACATCGAAGGCAAACTGATTTCCCGATGAAACAAATAAGGGCCTTTCTAGTTTTGTCAAGAGAACTCCCAGTAGATATTTTCTTGTATCTTTATATGCTAATATTCAAAATTTATTAAATTACAACAAATTTATGGCAGCACTAGACAGCATCACATGTCCAGAAGGCAATTTTTAAAATATCTGTCTCTCTCTATAACACGCTTCCCTCCAATAATAACCCCCATTGAAAAGCATAAAAGAACAAAAACTTAAAATTCCCGACATTTATTTCAGAGTTTACTGTAACATCTTCCCTTTCGGAATGTCATGTGACCATACTCGGCAGCCATCTTGAACGTGGCGCAACAAGACTTTGGTCGATGTTGCCGCTCAGTGGAAAAACGACAGTAGCCAGTGAAATTCGATGAATATTGTCGGAGTCGCTTAAAGGGGAACAAAGGCCAAAAATGAAATTTAACAGAAGATAGAGCTCAAGAGAACTTGACATACAGTTTTTATTTCACAACAAAAGCTTATGTAGTTCTGGAGATATATAGTCCCACAGTTCACTGGTGAACAGTAGCTACTATCTTGCGACTATTTATGCACGATGTCACAGGTGTCACACTCAACTTATCTGCACTTCGTTTCCGAAGTACTCAACATTAAAATATTTTAAAGGGTTTTCTCTTTTATTTCATCATTAACTTAAGCTATATGTTTAAGATCCATGAAAGAAAAGAACATAAGCATTTGTGTTACTAACGAAATAGCGATTCTTAGCAACGGACTCCAATGACATCATGAAAGGTTGGAAACATCAAGATGGTAGCCGCTAGACTTTAAGATCGAATATCTCCAGAGCTAAGCACGCTTTTTTTTGTGATATTGGCAGAAAATTCACCTTTTGCTTTGCTCTATCATGGGTTAAAATTTCATTTTTGACCATTGTTCCCCTTTACACTTCATTCAAATTGCAATCGCAAATGTGCAAGGCATTTAATGGTCATGCTAAGAATAATTGACAAAAACACTGGCGCGTTTACGCGATTCACGGTCAAATCCTCTTCAATCTTCCGCACTGCTTCACCTCCAAAAAAATAGTAGCTTTAAGTGTAGGTGTCACGTCAGTGACGTAGCTGCCGAAAGGAAGAACAGAAAACCAAAGGCGTGGAAGCTAATGAATTGGTACAATCGTTTGCCACATGTATGAAGAAAATACTTGGAAAGGTGTCAGTGCCTGCACCTCCCACACCATACTCTGCTGTGCCTCCTCTGAATTTGTCAATTCAATTGCAAGTCACAAATACAATCATGCACTGCCAAGATGTATACTACCAAGCATCAGCTAACAACACAAGAATATCAACATAGCTTATGCTTGATAACTGTATCTTAACTTCAACTAAAATCATAATAATCTTGTGGCCATTTAGTCTTACTTGGATTTGCACCACTGCCGCACTTGATAAGATCTGATATTATCTCAGCTGTAAGTGATGAAAAATTACAGACCAGCTTCAGTCAAAATACAGTTGTTTTATACGGTTTCGGACTAATATGCATGTAGTATCTGATCGAATTATTGATTATTCACGTGGTTTACAGATGTACCGAGGAAGAAAAATTACCGATTTCGTTGTCGACATAATGTACATTTTTAAAGTTGGCTTAGTTTTGCAGCAAATTGTTTTCCACAGGTTAATTCACAATCAGTATGGTCTTGGTCTGTGTCTCCAAGATCAACCTTATTTCTATTGCGTCTTTTGGGAGCTTTTTAAAAACTGAAAAGCATTTTCTTAAAATTGACTCACTATTCTGAGAGACTCAAATATGTCAAAGGATGCAAACCGTAAATTGCTGCTACGCGATGGTTTCAGGCCTATTTAACCGTATTCCGTATGGGGGGCGGGGGGGGGGGGGGTTGATTCCGCTCCCTCTCGGGTTTTCGGAAAATAACTCAAAAATGGCAAAAGCCCAGGACTTGCTTTTTTTGTACCTTTAGTTATAGGAGTTTACGCATATCCTGGCCAAATTTGGTGCAATTTGGTTTACCCATTTGTTACGTGTCATGCGACTAATTTTCTCCATTTTCAACAAATAAACTCCATAGAATAGCTGAAAATGAAGAAGTTTGAGGACTTTATGCCTATTTCTAGTCATTTAGGGCACATTGGAATGTAACACTAACAAAATCCAGTTTAAATAATTAATTTTTGAAATTTGGCGTAATTGCGTACCCATTATTAATTATGATGTCACTGAATAATTTATGAGGCTGCGTAAATTATGATGACGTCAAATTGTTCATTACATGTTGGTCTATCACCATAC
>JAOBRC010518119.1:0-11453 GCA_027575255.1 Scolionema suvaense | reverse complement strand
GCTGTTTTAGGGTTCTTTCATTGTTTCAAGAAACTCTTGATTACGTTTTTGTGATTTGCGGTGCAAATCTTATGGCTCATGTGTTATTCTCTTCTTTGATCCGATGTTTTTATCGATAATGTAGAAGTGTGGATAACTGATCTCACATAAACTGTTTGTCGGAGTGTTGACTGTGGTAAAGTAGTTTGGAAAGTGGCTTATGGTTTGGAAATAGTGATTATTATCACTCAGAAAGGAAGAAAGAAGATCGTTGAAGTTGGTAAGAGCTACTGCCATATCGCAACTACAAAGTTGACTGAAATCCCCAAAACCTAAACTTATGATCTCACGTAATTCAAAAGTAATATGGACATGGCAATCCTTTTGTTCCTAAATTTCTGTCGTCACTTCTGTTGCATAAGTAGCCTGTTCCACGAACCAAACACGAAATGCTTCATTTGTCTTTCGCATCATTCTGTGTTTTTGGATTGTGCCATATCGAGTACATTAGCGCCGCCAGTCACTTCAAGTAATCTTCTATGCATAGCTTTACACACTGTTTCAATGCAAGTTGATGCTAATCATGAGGTTTCTAGAGGAACACCTGATGCAAACTGCAAATAATTAATAATATAAATAATTACGAAAATTTGCTAATTTCGGAAACAGAGATTCACAGCTAAATTGAGCTGGCCCCATGAGAATCTGATTTGAGCAGAGGCAGTAAACAGGGTATTGCATGCGATGTTGAGTTGGCTTCTTGCATTTATGATGTTGTAATTGTTTAAGGTTTCAAATTGGCTCCAAGATTAAAACCACGGAACAGAAGATCAACTGGTAAGTGGGAGATGGTAGAAATACCTACACACTTTTATACCTTATCGAAATGTGCTTTGCTGATTCTAATGGAAAGAAAGATCTTTATCCTTATCCTAACATTTTCTGTCAATGAGAGTTGCTTTTAAGGGACTGACTCTGTTAGAATTCATTGAATACAGTTGAGCCTCTAATAGTGGCCACCTTCGAATACCAGCTCCTCCAGATAATAGCCACTAACTTTCATTCTCAAATGCTTCCCGTACATTTTCTTTTATAGAAAAGCTCCAAAATGCGGCAACCACCTCCCAATAATGTTTAGCGGCCAACTTGTGTCTACTAACAGGAAAAAATCAAAACGAAGCTCCCCTCTAAAAGCGGCCACTCACGTCCATGCATTCATTTTGTCCTCGAAAATGAATTCTTTGTACAAAAAAATACTTGATTTCACCCATACTCGCTAGAAATATCCTTGTATGTGTCTCTACTGTTTCTAATGCCATGAAAACTTTCTAACTCGAATTTGCGCGGGGATTGAAAATGAATTCGAGTTTGAAGACCTTCTTTGTATACCTCTGAATAGTGGTCACGTCCCAATAACGGCCATTTAACCTTGGCTGCAAAAAAGTGGCTGCTATTAGAGGTTTGACTGTGTGAATATTTTGTGATAGCTGGTCAAAAATGATATTTGGCATCCTGCATCTCTAAACCTCAAGAATGTTTTTTGCTAAATTTCTGAATTTCTCTTCCCACGATTGATGTGAATCACGTTCAGATGCTCATATAATTGTTCTTATACAATACTCATGTGATCTTTGTATCCCAAATATTCAAAGTACTTGTTTGTGAGATAGTTTTAACGGATGCTATAGTAATATATCGGTGTAGTAGCATCGGAACAGATCTGTTTTCTGATGCATGCCAGAACGGTTTCTTTAGTGCCATTATAGACTTTGATTTCTATGCGTTGTTCCTCCATGCCCTATTTTGATATGATTGGTTTGTGCCATCTTTGAGAAGTCTCAGTTGGGTTAGACTTCCAACTTGTTGCTGGAAGTTGTGGAGATGAGGATTGTTGCATATTTGCCACCAATTTCAGTCATGCTTTATATTAAGCTCATGTTGCTCCTTTGATGTTCAATTCTTACTGTGATACAATAGTTGATACCTCGGTGCCTGTGAATTTTAAGTATTAAAGTAACTCTGAATTAGTAGGTGGGGTCATTGTTTCTCATGAAGGGGTTCAAACCCTTACTAAAACACATAGGAATGGGTATGTTGTATTGTCTCATTTGTTGCATGTCATTGATGCTATTTCAGTCTCATCCAAACTGCCCTTGGGTGCTTACCATTGAATGAGTTCTCTCTTACACAAGATACAGCTGTGAGTAGAAGTTGGTTTTTTTTTAAGCTTACTGATACCAGAGTTTTATATCGTTTTTATGAAGTGCAATGGAGAAGCAATGAGATTAATGGGGCATGAATAGCATGTGAACATATGAGGCCTTTCTGATTGTTGGATCTACGAATGTGAAGCTAGGTTCGTGAGCATACCGCGTAACAGTTGTGCCATATATGTGCTACAAGTCCTTGGGTTAATATTTTTATTTGCTGCTAAATACCGTCATCAATGCAACCTGTTTAACAATAGTTGTGTCATGATACGTTGAGTATCAGTGCATTAGTGCATCCCTAATGGTCAAAACTGAAATATTAACTGATGATAGAGCTGAACAAAACATGACGCAGTTTTTATTTCATGACAAGAACCTATGTAGTTCTGGAGATATATAGTTCCAACGTCTGGTGCTGAACAGTAGCAGCTATATTGCCACTAAGTATGCAAAATGTCACTGGTGTCACACTCAAATCATCTTCACTTTGTTTCCAAAGTTCTCAACATGGAATTGTTATAAAGGGTTGTCTCATTCAATTCATCATAAAGCTAAGTAATATGTTTAAGATCATGAAAGAGAATGACATAAGCATTTGCGTTACTAAGGAAATAGCAATGCTTTCTTTAAATGAGGAGAAATCTGACCTTTTGTTATACACTATCGTCTGTTAAAATTTTATTTTTGACCATTGTTCCCATTTAAAATACTATGCTGCTCTGAAACAAAACTGTGTTTGATATTGTTCAAAGTGTGAAGCCTAGTTTCAAAAAAAAGCTGCTGTTTTCAGGATATGCCGTCAAAGTTCCTGTGTAGTTTAGGGGGCTTACGTTTATGGAAAAGGTTCGTGTTTGAGTCACTTGACATCTTGAATATGACAATGAGATGTATGCATGTCAAACAAATATTTCTTATCTTTATAGTGTGTTTTTGAGGAAACTATGCAATGGATGACTTTCTGCTGAAGGTGAAAATAACAATGTGTATGAACCGATATCTTCAAAGTAATATAAAATGAGAATGGTTGAAGCTTTTGAACAAAAATGAGGAGTGATCTTCATCGTGACTTTCTCTTCTGGTTCAATTACAGTTGCACTTGTTGCATTGCTTTGAGATTTTCTTTGAAAACACAGATAACTGAAAAAATCAATCAACCATGACTAAACTATAAGTTAACTATAAGATACACTAAATTGAAGTCAGGAAATGTTTTTAGGAAGTGTGTGTTCACTCTTGTTGTTCCAATTAATCACAATTATGGATATTTCTGTGGATTTTTCCTCCTAGAAAATCTTTCGCACTGCACAAAGAGTTTCAAGATGTAAGTATTTTGTCTTTCGGAATGTGTTGCAAATAGTATAGTACCATAGCCCAAGTTAATGCAACAGAATGATATATAAATTACGATGGAAAAAGTGTGAGTTCATATTCTGTAGTGATTAGGCCTCCTTGTGCCAATCCTCAGCTGCTTATGAGTTTATTCCTCTTTGCTTCCCAAAATTCCGTATGCTTTTGTATAGTTGTGCTGCTTTCGTATAGTTTTCAACCTCTTCACTTGTGCACTGCATTGCTCTAAGAACTTGCCCACACCCCATCGTCCAACGGTTAAACTATGTACATTTCCCAGGGCATAGTCTGAAAGATCTGCGACATTGGGAAACGATCTGCTTCAAGCTTATTTTAAATAGTTTGTGTTTTTCTCTTGACTATGTTTGCCACTGCAACTTAAAGAAATATTTTCTTGTCAAAGGCTATGATTTCAAATTATACGGTGTTCTATCTATGTTTTTTTCTTACTTTTTACTGAGTAGAAGTCTGTTTTTGCTAGTTCTAATGGAGTACTTACTGTTGTGTGGTGGATTCAAAGCAGCCTTGAATGCTACTCTTCTATGCAAGTGCATCAAGTCAAGGTATGTAATGAATTCGGTTCATTCATGATGTTCTGTAGATGTTCATTGATATGGGTGGTTATGCCTTCTATGTTTCTGCGATATGTTTACCTGTACATCAGTGTTTTTGTACTCACATAGTGCTTATATGGTAAGTGATTTTGGAGGAATTAGTCATTTTCACGGTTGTTACCTTTCCAGGCTGTGGGAGAATTCCAAATTCGTTTCCCGGCAATTGGAGAAAATCGGTATGTTTCATTATTATTTTTCGGCATGAAATCTTGATTTATCACTGTTTCACCACATCTAGCAGAGAAAAAAGAAAAGATGTATTGGTCATTCTTTATCAATTTTTGGTGTTTTAAATGGCATAAATTGTAGTCATCAACAGCTTTTGTTTAATGAAAACATTGTGCAGTATCTATCTTTCTGATTAAATAATTTCGCTTTCATTTTATGCTTTGTGCTTCTTTTTGTAAATATGCTTTCAAGACTTTCCAGAAATAACAAAAATACTATGCCAATGAGCTGTTCTTGGTAAACTTTAAATGTGTGCAGAGGAAGGTTACTATTGTTTGTATCTGATGCCATAAAATGAAAGCGACTGATTATTTCTGCAAATATGAAGTCAAGTGATATCAGTGCTGACTTGCTCTCCAGTTGTATGCTGAATTGAATTAGTAGAGTATGATTCTGATTGACTAGCACTTCAGTCTTCGTGCAGAGATTCGTAGTACAGGATGGTGTGTCACTTCTTGGTAGTGGACGTTGCTGCTTGTGGTTTTTATGCCAGCTCAATGAAACCTTGCCTCTTTCGCTTAGGTTTTTCTGGAGAATCCATTCCATCAATTATCAAAAGCCTCAGGTTCACCTCTATGAAGTCATCTTTTGAAATTTGGTTGGCCGATGACATTAAGGAATGGCTCTGCGAAAGTGCCCCCAGTGTGAACGTGAATTCTGCAGAAAAGGAAACTTTGTGTGCCCAACCTACTCATTTCACCAGGATATATGATCAACCCAACCAAAGAATGCTTTCAGGACTTAAAAATAAACAAGGGTAATACATGTCACATGAACACCATGCTGCAGTGCCTCGGTGTATTGAAATTATTGTAATGAAATCTGCATTCGGATTCTGAGTTTCTACTACTCGTGAGTTCCTCTTTTACAAAAATTATCTCTCTTCTCTCATTGTGCCAAACGGCCGTTGATACATCACATTTCATTAAGTGTCTCCACAGAGTCATTACCCGGAACGGTAAGCAGAATTTCAATCTGAACTCTCAGCAAGATGTTGCTGAAGTGCTAGCTTACATATTCAATGAATAGACTCTTGTTCCTCCACTCTCAATTTGTCCTTTCGTCCAGCTCAATCCTTGTTGAATAGCCTTTGCTGCGGGAACCAGAATACTTAGTACCAGACTTTTCTTGCCAACTGTGGTCAATACGTGACCATTCAATTGAAGTGCTACTCAGTTGCTCCATAGGCATCAATTCGGAAAGATATTCACTCCTTGTGCCGGTGAGAGACAATGTCGTTACAATCCAAAAGCACAGTGGTGTTATGGACAGAGGCCAGACTACACTGCAAAATCCAATTTGAACTTCTGTTTCCTCTGCAACGACAGAGCTGTTGTAAGTATCAGGAAACCTAACCTGATAGGTGCATATATCTTATTTTATGAGTGCATTTAGGACAGCACTTCCTGAGTATGGTACCTTAAAGGATATCAAGTTGTATTTGGCCACTACTGCTTGCTTCATCATCTAAAGTCTTTCCATTGGGCCATAGGACCTTTGATTAAGGTGCGAAATCCTAGTGTGGGTATCTAAGAGATGATCTTGTATTGTAGATTTTCTAGACTAAGAAGCTGAACCTTGTTCATCTGGATAGTTCGTCCCTGCGTAAGAGGTTAACAACAAGATTAATGTTCCATCATATAGGAGTGTCTACTCCTAGTTATATGCCACCAGAAGAATTCGTAGTCGAGTTTTGCATGGTAATCATAGACTACTTTGTCAAAAAATTTCCTCCCCCTGTAGGATATCGATTACCATGTTCATATACAACAGTTCTATCTTAATGATTTTTAGGTGCAACTATGTCCACTGCCCTTGTACACGCTGGAATCACATCATTTGAGAAATTGGAAGCTACCAATCCGAGAGAGCTGGAATTGGTAGGAGTTATTTCATTTCCGCTTTATTTTGCTGGTTGTTCAAAGATTCTGCTGAGCTTTTTGAGGAGAGGAGATGTTCTTTGTTGCTTTTGTAAAATCAACTCAAGTTAATTTTTTGTAACATTGGTTGACATGTCTGGCAAGTTATTGATTGTTGTTGTGAACTTAAGTGCACCTACAAATCCTTGTGTGGAGAGAGCATCTATTGCCGTTCAAGAACTGGAGTAACACCACGAGTTTTATGCAGCCATTTTTATTGAGGGCCATTTCTGCCTCCGAATTGAGCTTTTTCTCATTCAGAGAACAATTTTGCTTCATGAGATATGAAGATTTTGCTTCTGGTCATGATAAGCAGGAAATTATTATTGCACACAATGGCCTGTACTCTAAAAGACATTTTTTCTCATGCGAAATCGTGAAAAGGTTCGATATATTTGTAAAAAATAATCACAGATCACCTAAAAAGCTCAATTTGATTAAGTTGTGATCTCCATATACCAGGTTTATTTTACTGGGTGTATAAAACCCTGAGTACCATTTTTAGTGCTATTTGCCCATTTACTACATATAAATTATATTGTTGTAGATTGTGAATCGACATCCACCTTTTGGGACACAGGTATGATGCATTATGGCTTTATGTTCTATCATTCTGATTATCAATGGAGGGAGCACTTGTTTTCTTTAAATCTAATAATATTACATATTGCTTAGGAAGGCATGTCTTCTGTATGTGTATACTGTGTTTAGTTGGGGGAGCTTCAGATAATGTAAATTTCTATGTGACCGGAATTACTGGCGCTACTTAAGTGGCATCATAGAAAAGTCACTTGTTCTATTGATGAACTCTAGACTGTGCCATCTGGACAGCACAGTTAAATGGAATTTTTTATTGTTGAATCCACATGGCTCTGCATCTGAAGCTGATTATTCAAGTCTATTCATGAGAAAGCTACTTGAGCTGGTTAGCAAGCATATAATTATGACATTTGTCATGTGTAAGTTAGGATGCTAGTGTTCAAGTCTGTGGGTGCTCTGGTGAGCATATTGGCTGTTGTTGTATATATTCAGTTGTAGATAATTGTTGGATTTGTTTGTCCTCCCATGTAATGTAGAGTGCAATAGTATGTTTTTTTTTAAACTGAACTACCTTTTGATATTATTACTGAAGAAAGCGAGCTGTAATGAAATTGATTTGAAATAAAATTGGAGATAAATGTGGTTAGCATGCGTGACAAGAACTGAGTTAATTGCATTCTGAGCCAGAGCGATGTCAATGGCTATCAAATCACTAAGATTCACAAAAGAAAAGCGTGATAGTATAGGGAAGGTCATATTTTACATTGGGCTGGTTGACCAGAAGAATAAGACGAAAAGTCTTCCGCGCATAGTCTGATGGCTTTAACCGTATTCTTCCTTTGGGGGTGGGCTGATTCCGCTGATGTAGCTGTAATTTAGACACACACACAGACAGTCACCATTTCAATTAAAAATAAAAAGGGAAAATTTCAGTGGAGTTCCACAGGCAGTCCAACTTACAAATATCGTACTATAGTGCTATAAAACACATTTAAAGCTACATCCAGGCCATGTCCTATAAATGAATTTTCAAATCTACTTATGGTTTGTTTATTGTAGCTGCTATTAGCGGTTGTCATTGGTTTCAGTGATTTCTCCACACTACGCTCTTGCTAATCCTCAAAGTTATCCTGAGCTTGTGTCATTTTTCAAGTGTAACAAGGTTGCATGTCGTTATTCTTCCTGTTATTTCGGCAGCAGATTTGCCTGTCACTCTCTGGTATATTGCACTCCTACATGCAATGCTAACACACCATGTTGTGCTGTTCATTACAAGTAGTGTTCTGTGCTTTATTCATATTATATGGACCATGTGTCGTATCTGGGAAAGCTCTTGTTTGGCTTGGTCTTGGCAAATTAGGTTTAGAATATTGGCCTTTTTTCTGTTTTTTTTCTATATATATCAAGATTCTTTGTTAGTTTTTGCAATGTTTTGTGTGACACTTAATGGTTATTGTATTTGTGTTATGAATCATATATCATGTCTAAGAAAGTCTTGTCTGTTCATTACTTTTTTGTATTTTTTGGTATGAAACTGGAGATCGCTATAGCTATTAATATGGAACATTTTTCATGCATGGGAAAACTTTGTGGGGTTTGGCATGGCCTTTTTTTAAACTATTTCTAGATCTACGGGTTATCTCTTTCTAATTTTTGGTGTGAAGCTTAATAGCAATTGTAGTTATGTCATGTACCATGCTTCATATAATTTCATATTTTTATGCTGAAAATGGTCAATTTGGTTTTTATTTTAAAAAAATTGTGGTCTGCTTATCAATTTTTTGAAGTATTTGGTGTGAAACTGGAGAACAGATGAACCTTGCTCTGTCGCATTCTCATTTGAGCCACTTGCTATTTCTTATTGTTAATTTTTTATCATACTCATATAGATAAAGGACGTTGTAGCAGCGTTTCCGAAGTATGATGTCATTATTGAACAGGTTAGCAAGGATACGTTGGCTTAATGCACTATCCCGCCACTTATTTGTAGGAAGTAATATTAATGAGGTTCAAGGCAACCGTAAATTATTTTTTATATCAAATATATTTTTTACTTTTGCCATATTTTGCCCTGGTCGAAGACTAGACTTACTTAGTAAGATGGTTGTGTGTTTGCTGTTACAATGCTCTAATGTTAAGTCTGTAGTACAATGTTCTCCAATTCATGCTGCACCTCTTATTTCTTCATGCAGGATGCCAACTACCAGCCAACTGTTGCTGAGCTAGTCTTGAAAGTGCAGATGCTGAATTACGAGGCTCGTTCAAAGTATTTATCTAGCAAGAAGACTAGTTTTCAACATGCTTGCATGTTAATTATTGGGGATGGAGCCAATAACATTGTTTTTAGACAGAGAGTTTCGTAAGTTTCTTATATCAGGTAGCACATGCCTCTCACTCATGTTGTTGTGTGTTTCACTCTCCCTTATTTGATTTGCTTTTGTTCTGTGTAATTCATGGCCAGACATTAACCCTAGTTGGGGGGTGAGGGCAGGGTGCCAATTTGCACCCTCCTCCTAGAAAATTTTTTTGTATTTGCTAACTGCTGTGACCTTGTAACTTTTCCTATAATTTTGTTGGCCATGTTTTGACCAAGTATCAGATTGTTGCCTGCAGCAGATCGGGAGATATTGACCTTTCCTCAAGACCACCTTTTGTACATTTTGTAGGTTAATTTACCGAGTTTTTGAGAGTACGGACTAATTTCGCTGAAAATGTGACACGAAATGCCATATGCATACTTTAGTTGTTTTTAATGAGTTTTCAAGCTATTTTGAAGGAAAAAAAGTTTTGGTCCCAGACCCATGGGGAGTCATCAGAGCCCAGGCCAGCCATAATTGGATGAGGTGCCACTTGATTTCATGCTAGTAAACTTTTGAAGTTGAACGGAATCAGTGAGGCAGTTCCTAGTTCCAGCTCTAGAAACCAGTCAGCTTATTTGACGTGTGCTAGTTTTGCGACATCAGTGATGGCCTTTCATTGGAATTTCTTGTGCATTCAGTGAAAAAGATTAGCAACCTGGAGCATTATGCTCTTTTGATGAAGGGAGGAAAGCTTCCTTGTACTCCTACTTCAGCGAAAGATACCTATAAAACTTGTCTGCTTGTCTACTCTTCTTTTAATCCACCTATCCATCACTAGGGCATTTTCTTCCCAGAGAACTGCTCGATGGATTTTCATTATTAGGAATTTAAAAATCCGCCATTTATTCAAGCTCTGATTCTTATCAACTTTACTGGTCTGTAGGTTATTTATATCTAGCAGTAAGGAGAAACAGGAAGCAATTAAGTAATTTTGGCTTGTAAACAGAATGGACGAGTTGGACAAGTTGTGTTTAAATCTCGAATACATCCTAAAGACAGCAGTAGTGAATGTCTTACTGCTTTTTATTTAGGGATACTCACCTGCTGCAAACTGGATTGTGGTCACGTAAGATAACAGTGCATCAAGTTTCAAAGTCGGCTGATATTCATGTCAACTTGATCAGCCTTGAATATTGTGAGTACTGGTAACGTGTCAGTTTATGAAATGTGCTTTCATTTTGATAGCTGCTCTATTTAGTTTTCTGAAATTTGGTGTGCAGGTGACAATTTGTAATTGAGGAAAAGTGATGGAGCCAGAATTTTGAAAAAATTTTTGTTTTTCTTGCTTGTGGCAATTTATGCACAAAAATGGCATTTTTAGGGTTTTTCAAAAATATTTCAAAATACATTCATTACCTTTTTGTGGTTTTTGGTACGAAACTATGGGACAACAGCAGCTATGCCGTGGACCACCATGTCATATCTGGGAAAGCTCTCGTTTGACTTGCAGGTGGCAAGTTATATACGTCCAAAAATGGCTTTTTTCATCGTTTTTTCCAAATATATCAAAACCTGTTCGCCGGATTCATGTCGTTTTCGGTGTGAATATTAGGGGCAACTCTACACATGTTTTGAACCAAATGTCATGTTTCCTGAAAATCTCATTTGGCTTGCAGCTGCTAATTTACACCCAAAAATAGCGATTTTCAGGGGTTTGTTCCAAATATGTCATGAACAGTGAATCTGTTTGTTGTCATTTTTGGTGTGAATATTTAATGCAACTCTGCGCATGTTATGAACTATGTGCCATGTCTCCGGCGCATTTGGCTTTCAGGTGGCAGTTTACATCTAAAAATTGCGGTTTTCATGTTTTTTTCCGAATATGTCAAAAACTGTTCATCCAATTCATAGTGGTGACCCCCCCCCCCTCATGGACTTGCCAAAAAATTGCAAAAAGAGGGGGGGATGAAAATTTTTCTGTAGAAAGGGTGGGGATGAGCAAAAGGGGTGGGATTAGGTAAAAAGGGTGGGGATGATTACTAAAGAAGAAATGGTTGCAGTGTAATGCTCATGCTACATTTTCATCACTAAGACAATCACTGGATCAGTGTTATGATATGATATAATTTATCATTGGACTAGTTCTTGCATGAAGCCCTCTTGCAATATTTCTAAATTGTTTTTCACATGCCTTGATTACATTGCGTCCTTGACCAGGAATACTGATATTTTCAGGAAAACCTTTGCTTATAAGTACCGAAGTTGCATATATGAAAGCCTAATAAAACAGGTTGCGCGTGCGCGTTGATATGTGCC